>CABFVX010003283.1:0-46695 GCA_902151425.1 Timema shepardi
AGGAAAAGCGAAGTGTTAAAGTCTTTAGTTCATAAACACAATAATATTAGCCTTCTTCTTTGATATTTAACACCGTAATTATCACATGACAATATTTTTGATCAACCACGTGTTAGGAGGTTAGACGATAGGTAACTTTCGTAGATTAGAATATATAACTTTAGAAACAGATTATATTAAAGGTGCTGATTTAATTTCTGTCTCGCATAAAATCCCAAAAATATTAAATATTTTTCTTGTAGCTGTTCAACCATTTGGTATATTTCATAACACATTTATTGGAACAAATAAAATCTAAAACATTGAATACCGACTAAAGAACTCTATTATATTTGGAAGATAGTACATTAAAGGTGGGTAAAACATATAAAAGGAACAAAAAAATGGTATTATAATAAAAAAGAACAAAGTTCACACTTTACATTGCTACCATTGAACCTAGAGGTAATGGCTGGCTCTTGAAGAAAATAAATCAATACCGCCCAATCCTCTGAGCTAGGTTTATTTTTATTGGAACTCGTCAAGAGGGAGTATGAAACGCGGAACACAACTTCCTAACTTCCTAGTGTAAGAAGAATATTTAAAGAGAAATTTAGAACTGAAAATTATCAACCACGTTCTCAATAAAAGTTGAATTGTGTGTGATAAATAAGATACACTTGATTAATTCTGGTTATGATGCAAGAAATGAGGATGAGAACGGCAAAGAACACTGAATTGTCATAACAGCAGAAGTATTCATCCTTGGAGACAATAAGTTTCATAATATAATGTATCTTCTTTTCAATGTGTTTTTACAGACATTGACAAATCTATCTGAGAATCCCTCGACATGTGTATCTAAAAGGTGTAATAACTAAACACATAAAGGGAAACAGAATATTCATAAAATTATATAACGCTTGCTAATAATTTAAAAACGATGGTTTTAACTCTTCCTGACACATTGGAAAATTAATTTTATTTTTTTAAGAAATTTCAAAAAATAAAATATTTGGCCTTCATTAAACCACAATTTTTTGAAGTACTACATTTCTATCCCAAAAGTCAATGTGTCATGGAGAAATGAATGTCATTACCATTTCAACCCTTAATGGTTTGAATATTCTTCACTTCATGAGTATTAAACTGAAATGCCCCCATTTGACTAGCCTGTAAAAGGAAGGGTGAACTTATCAAGAGAGGGCATGAATGAGTTTACATGGGAATATGCTAAGGAAAGATCATTAGTTAAGATGGTTTTAAAACAAACGATTTTTTATTGGTAATTAAGCATATAAATAAATAGACACTTATAATTTTGTAACCTAGAAGGGGAACAACAAGAATAACATAGAAAATCACGACTTTCGATAGGTGAATGAAGTTCACAAGGTAGGCAAGCTTCTTTAATTAAATAAGACATATTTTAATAAAGTCAGACTAAAATAAAGTCATTATGAAATATAAAGTATTTGCAAACAACAAAAAAGATATAGTTTTCTATATTTATAATCTCTCATAAAACTACAAAAACTGCAATATACCTTAATCTCATATTTAACAACAAAGAGGCATGCCAACGTATAACTTCTATGACCAATCTAATTTGTCAATCTTCTACACCTAATTTCTTTAAAAAAAAGGGGAAACACAAAAAGCTCCAAAAGATATTACTCAAAAAACCAACTAACTGATATTATTTAATATATTTCATTTATCTACAATAATTTATGTAATATATTAAATTTTGGGAAAATGGTTTTGACGAAGCTGAACAATTATCCTGGCTATGTCTGCTATAAGAATTACACAAGAATGAAATTTAACTCATCGAATGAAATTGTTGTCAAGGCCTTACCCCTCTGAAAAAGCTTACAATTGGATATGCATTGAATTTTACGATAAAATTAAAAATGATAAATCTATCAGCAAAGTGAAAAATATAAATGGTTTAATAAAACCTTGAACTAATCCAAGCCAAGTGCTTTAGCCTTACGTTTTAAGAACATTTCTATAATATATTTATTTTGTACTTGAAGGTACTTACATATCTGAAAATACTTGTACAATAAACATCACTCTAAAAATGTCTTCTTTTATTTTCTTCACCTATCTAGACTGTCCTGTTTCAAAGTTGAAAATTATAGTAAGTCTATACATGGTACACTTTTCTATTAAGGTGTACTCCAGACTAACTTTCACTAGGTTATTTGTGTTCTAAAATCCCTACGGAGATATTATATTTATCCTTTTATTAACAAAACCAATATACTCACTTGCTGACTTTGGCATTTTAATGGTCATTGACCATCTGCTCCACAAAACCCCCTTTAATAGGTATTTTTTCCTTCCCCACTCCTTCCTTCCCAAATCCTAAAACTCCATCACTCAAAACACATCCCAACAAGTGGAGAAAATTGTAAACAATTAAGTCTTTCATCACTCAACAAGAAGAGAAAAGAGTAAACAATTAGTTATTTATCACCAAACACAATGCACTACAAACAAAGAACTCTTTTTCAGAGCGCTCAAAATGGCAAGCCCATAAATCTTTATAGAGCCCATGCTTGAGTATCATTTTAAAGCTTGGCTCAGGCTTGGCTTGTTATCAGGAGTATTCGAAGAGCCTATTTTATATGTACACACACAAATACTAACTGTGTCTTGGTACCCATCCGGGCATAAGGAACTTATTTAAATACAGTTAGTAATTCAGATGTATAATTTATGAAAAAATGCTAACATTATTAAATTGTACTATTTATTATTTTCATCCGGTAAACATTAGCAAGGAATCTTTAAGCAAAATGTAGGCCTATCTGTTATCAAATAAACTTGCATGGCGACTAGGCATCAAACGCTGCTTTTACTTACTCGCTATCCTACAGTTAGAGAAAGGATTGTGCTTACCAATAAAATCAAACTCAAGATTTTGATGAATTTCCGAATGTCTGTACCTCGGAGTAGAGCCTAAACCATTTTACCGATTGGGCTAAAACTTGGTATCTAGGGTTTTCAGAAGGTTCCCTCGAGGGGTTTTTAGAATTGGATATCTAACCCTAAAATTAAGGGTAGTTTACTGAAGGGCATAAAGAGAAAAAACTATTATCTAAATTGGTTTTAATAATTTTGATTAAATTTCATTTCTAAAAATACATCAATATTACAAACAAAATGGCTACTCTCAATTTTTCGTCAAAGTGACTTCAAGGGTTCTGGTTTGATGCGTAATTTCTCATTTTTTTTTATCATATCTCTGTTAACTATTTGATATATAAAATTATTTATCTTTGCATATATGAAGGTATATTTATAATAATATAATAAACATCTTTTATTTGAGACATATTTTTATAAAATCAATATTTTTCAAGCTACACACAAATATATATATATATATATATATATATATAAACTTTTTAACACTGAAGGTAAAGTATTGTGAACTTTAAAAAAAAATCAAACCTGAGATGTTGATTGATGTTGACGTTTCATGACCCCCCCTCGAACCCTAAAAAGTGGCTTTTGCAATGCCGCCTGTGTGTCTGTCTAACCCTAAAACTAGTAGTAGTTTATTAAAGGGTAAAAGAGAGAAAATAAATTTTCTCAACATAGGCTTGAACGATAGTGATTAAAATTCCCAACTAGGCATTGATTAATTATATAAGTAAAATGTATATTTTAATTTTATTATGAAAAATACTTTTAGGGTACTTTACAGAAGCGGAAATTTTCGTATCTCTGAAACTGTTTAAGATACTAAATGTCTTATTGCTGCATAATTGTAAAGTTAAAGTTATATAATTAAAGATAAAAAACTTATATGAAATATATTTTGATAAAACCAATAGTTTCTGAGATGTATGCAAATAAATTAATACATTGTTTTGAGCTATAGTTGTGAAGAGATACTACTTAAGTTTTAACACAATGATTCTTTAATGCCATAGTGTAAGTAAATATTAGTGTCTCAAAAAGTTTTTTTTTTTCCTTTATTTTCTTAGGGGAAATGTTTGTACAACAATGATCTATCTATATCAATTTAAACTCAATAGTCAATATTTATCTTTTTTATTGGTCTAAATATATAAATGAAGAATTTAATAGCAATGCAATAACCATAAGATGTGCAACTCATAGTAAAATGTCATAAATTCTAACCGAAATACAAAATTTTAATACAAAGTGTTCACTCTTGTGGACCCAATATCGCTCTTTTTTATTGGTTCATATATACAAATAAGGACATTAATTCTTTCAAAATAAAATTATAGAATTTAAAATCGGGAGTCAAAATTTTTTTATGAAAATATAGCGAAACTTATGTTTGGGTCTGCTAGTGTTAGTTATTTTGTTTCACGTATATTACGATTTTTGAGTTTATATCTCAATGTTTAAACAATAGAGCGAGAAAGTTCGTGTGAAGCTCTATTCTATCTATTTAGTCTGCTGGCAATTGGGAAGTTGGCATTAGACTCCTAGCTAGATATACTTTGTTTTATCCCAGTTTTTCCTAATCTCCCTCCATACGAATGAGATTTCACTTTCACTAAAATTTTACTTTATTCCTACCTACATCATATAAGTGATAAAATGCAAAAGTCTTATTGAGTAGTATGATACATTGTAAACATTTTTAAAAATTGAATTACCTATTTTGCTTTCTAATATTTTTGGGCTAGTAACGTTTAAATACAACTAAAAAGGGTTTAGGTAGGTATATTTGAGGTGGTGTAGTCACACTCAAGGAAATTTGGATAAAGTTGCTCAAATTAGCTTTTTTTTCTGGCATCATGACTACACTATAACTCTACCCAAACACTTCAACATCCCTCAGGATTTTTATTTTTTAAATGCTTCCCAATACTTGTATCAAACCAGGAGAGTTTCAACAAATTAAAAATGATATAAACCTACTTGCAGTACACTTTGAGGCAGGAATGTCACTAAAAACCAAAAAATAAGTTCACGGGAAACTTATTGTCTTGTACACCATAACATTATTATTATTAGCACCACATCTTAGTACCCGTTCAGGTTACTCACACTTACGCTAATGTGTAATTGTAGGGTGATTGATTGTGAGATGAAATGGAGGACCTGCAGTTTAACGTGAGATCTGAACCAAGGTGGAGGCCTGGCATTCCCCACATTCACAAGATGTCTTGTCAGAGGTGAAGGAAGGGTTTGGTAATCAGATAAATCTGGGCCAAGACTAAAACATTCATGATTCTAAAAAACGAGATATTAAAAAATATTTTAAGAACCATATAACATTGCTCCTCCCTTAACTAAAAATTCATTTTTTTTATTACTTAAAACTACATACAACACATTATGATATACCCAAAGCCCTTATACACATTGCTCAAAATGCCCACACACCTTTGATAAAGGCTAGTAAAGAGTGTCAAACACAAGTAGCTGCAGCATCTTGTGCAACTTCTGAATAGAGATAAATGCCTTTGGAAATAAAATAACACAAGTCCAAGCAGTTAATAATCCTGGACAATGCAGGCAAGGATGCTGCAGCGTTTGATAAACAAACTGCCACTGTGGAACATCCATCATAAAAATAAAATAGATTGAGAAAGTATATTTATATATATTTTCCCAATGTTATTTTTGTTTTTAAATTTCTAGATACATTTTAAGTACCTACAAGTTTGGGTATTTCAAAGATATTTTTAATAGAGCCTATTATTAACGTATTACCTTTTCAGTTTTTTTATATCTGGGCTTGAAAGATATTTAAAAAAAAATTATTTTATTTTTTTCTCTTATTCACCATATTAGATAAATACATTTTTTAAATCAAAATTACCGTACAGGTACTCTATAACCATTATAGTATTATGTGTAAGAATAAGTGTTTCTAAGCCTGGAAAAATCTGAAGGCTGATCCTGGAATTGCCAAGGATTTTTTTCTCTCTTAAAATTTGAATAAATAACTTGTATGTATGTGTATATCTCATGTTGTGTTGTCTTTTCCTAAACTCTGGTCAACAAAGTAATCTTGACTGCTCAGTGGACATCTCAAGGGATGATATATTTCATTTTTTTGGAATCCCCCTTCTCATGCCAACTTTTCTTACACCCATTACTGTTTCCAGCCTATATCCTAGGTCAGGCTTTTATTCAAGCCATATATCTCCCACTACCGGCTTGCTAGGCCTGTCGTGGCTTCATATGTGTTATAATCTAACCTATCTCTAAGACAAGCACAACATCCAGTCTTCGGCTGTCATTTTTAGGGATGAATTTGTTTCAAATTTTTACAGGTCCTGGTTGAAATATTTAAATATTAGATTTACTTTCTCAATTCTCTTTATCATATAAATTAATCTTAGGTCAATTACATTACCAAAACACTTTAAAGTTATCAATATAATTACATAATCCGTTATCTTACTGTTAAGTAGACATAACAGGATTAAATACATTATACTGAAAATTATAACTTATGCATTTCATTGTTTGTATTTATTAAGAAAATATATTGTATTACTAGTTTGAAACAAAGACTTTCTTGAACCAAAATTGATAATGTTTTTTAAGTGAAAAATTGATGCAACTAAAAAAAGTGACCTCATCTATATCTTATTTATTAAGAAATACCTTTTGTCTAACATTTAAAAAAAACCCAGGTATTTAAGTGAATTATATGCTCTTAACTACATTTATGGTAATATGGTTTAGATATTCATTCTCACCAACTGAATATCTGATGATGACGAGGGGAATGGGGCAAATCCCGATTTGTGTTTACTGAGGGTGCTACATGTTTGCCACATGTTTCATCACTATCTTTTTTTAGTAGATATATTCTAAGACATACCTTTCTCCTTTACCCCATTAGAGTAAATATGGAGATAGTCCAACTGTAGAAAGACATGCTGGGAATAAATAAATAATTTCTCTTGGGATTGCATCTGGTTTTGAATCAAAATAACTTGGTCAAAGTAAAGGATAAAACAATTACTCAACTCCTAGTCCACAGACAAGGTATGTTTTGTCAGTGAACTTAGACCTCCACCCGCTTCGGCTGCATGGTCTAACGCACATGTACCAGACTCACAGTCTCCAGGTTAAAGTTTATGTGCTCATTGGGAGAGCTTGAGTCCTTCAACACAGGGATCGCTATATACAGTCGCATGTGACATCACTATTAAGCAAGCATTAAAAAAATATGTTAAGACTGGTTTTACTAGAGATTGGATAAAAATTGCCTTCTAGTGTCAATAAGCTGACTTTCACAAGGTTAGGATCAGGTAGTTGCCCCACCCCTTTTCCATATACCAACCCCCCAAACGTGATTACTTAGACTGCAATTTACAAAGAAAACAGTATAATATGGTTTTTTTAAGCAAATTTTTTTTCTACTTCTTGAGTTGTAAACTGAAAACTTGCTCTCAAGCTTGTAGTATTTTCAACAAATAATTTTAAAATTAGTTGTTTCACTTGTATGTGCTGCTATCACTGAGAACTGCAACTACAACTCCCCAGTGTTATAGGACTTACACAGGTTCAAGGAGTGAAGCGAAACTCCTGTTAGGCTGACTCCATGTAGACTCAGCTGGGTTTCAGGGCTGGGTTAGTTTTAATTACTTTGCGAGTTTTCAACTTCCTTCTTGGGAACTACTAGTCTTGGTCCTTGGTGTGACTTACTGTATAACATTCCATCTAATATCACACATTGGATGGATTTGGTCTATCCAACCCTGACATTCTAAATCCGGTTCCTGGCTTAGTTTAAAACTATCATTTAAATCTAATGTCACTGCCCTTATCTTCCTTGATAAGGCTTCTGCATTTCCATGAGCTATGCTTGGTCTATTTCTTATGGTAAAGTCATAACCACTTTAACGTAATGGAAATGTCCATCTTAACACTCTACTACGCGGATCTTTCAAACTAAAGAGCCATTTTAAAGCAGCATGGCAAGAAATTATAGTAAAGGGCTTTCCTATAGTTAGTCGCCCCCTAAATGCCCAAATTACACCCAATAGTTCACACTCCTTGACGCTGTAGCTAATTTTGGCTTTGTTTTATTGTCTTGACACACAAGCTTTAAGATGTTCTTCTCCTTCTATCACCTGGCTAATACACACCCTATGTAGAAACAGGAAGTGTCCATACTTCGTAAAATAGGGATTTCTAAAGTACGGGTATGGCAAAACTGGCAAAGATGTCAAAATATCCTCAATTTGTAACATGACTTATTCACACTCTGTTGACTATAAGAAAGTGTGATGCTTCCTTAATAAGCTAGTTTTTGGCTTAGCAATTTTAACATAGTTGGGGACAAATCTTTTATAAAAAATACTCAAGCCAAATAATGACTGGTTTTGTTTGACATTCTAAGATATACAAAATTTCCTTATCATTTCTATTAGTTTGAGATCAGTTTTTACTCCTTCAACAAAGTCACGTATCTAAGGTACTCTGTTTCACTGGTGGCAAAAGGGCATTTTTCTAATGAAAGCGATATATTAGATTGTTTTAATATTTATAGGACATCTCTTAATCATTCTAAGTGTTGGTCGAAGTAAACTGAGAAAATGATTGTCATCTAAATATGTCACTGCCTGTGTAGGGCTTAACCTTCTTAAAACCATATCCATTAGCCTTTGAAATGTTGTGGATCTTTAATACTTGTAAACATCATTAGATGTAATAAAATAGGTTTTAGCATGGTCTTCCTTTCACACTGAAATAGCATGATAACCGCTTGTTAAGTTGGAAACAGTAAGAAAATGATATTGTCCTAACCTAACAATGGTTTCTACAATATTTGGTGATGGGCAAACATTCGGTATAGTTACTTTATTAAGGACTCTGTAATCTACACAAAAACTATAATTTTGCGGACCACTTTTGGTCTTCTTTCTGACAATGACAATGACAGTGACAATGACATTGGTGAATTCCATGGGTTGTCTTTTGAACCTCATGGAAGCATAAATCTTGAATCTAGCTAAATTCCCTAACCATATTTTTAACAAGCTCTTGCTGACTGTGGGGTACACGATACACTGTATGTAATAGGTGATGAATTCCCTGTATAGACTCTATGTTGGACAATAGGCATTATCAATGGATTGCTTCACTTGTGAAAGATCTGTTATTCCTTTAAAACTGGTTCTTTTGCTACATATTTGCACTTCTTTCCCTTCTCCCCTTTACCTTGCTAAAGGTCTCTTAGTGGCTTGTCTCAGAGCCGCGAGTCCTGAGTTTGAACTCTGCACATCTCCTTCTAATATTGAACCTATGTCAACTTTGAAGACATCATTGTTTCCTAGTAAATAAGTTCTGCTACCTTGTCTTGCTTGGGAATCTCTACCAGCTCTGCCAAGGATACACAAACCTATTGGCACATTGTGTTGACGACCTTGGGTCATCACTTTCTTGCATATTCTGTGTTGAACATATATTTGTTGAATATTTAGCTAGTCATCAGTGAACTGTAGTTTGACTAGAAAAAAAATAAGTTTTTCTTCTTAAGCTTTTCTGGTAAATTGATTTGAACTTTAATAACACAGGCCTGCAATGAAAAAAATACAAGGGAATTGATAGCTAAAATTTATGTATTTTTTGGTGCTGATTTAAAAAAAGTAATGAACAATTTCTATCACTTCATGCTTTCTTGAAAAATTCAATTTTACTTGAATTTTTATGAACATTTACCATTAAAAAAAAATTCGGCATTGAATTTCTTCCCTCACTGCCTGACCATCTATCTACCGTGGTGAAACCTACAGAATACCCCTCTGTGACACCTCCCTGTCACAACCTCTCTATAACAATAGCGTCGCGAATCTTTATCTTGGTTTGCTGACCTCGCAGGAACGCTCGCTAAGCAGCGTAATTGGCAGTCACCTTCTATTTTTTCGAGCTTTATCTGGATTGATCCTGAACATGTTATCTTTCTTAAAACTGAATTCTCTTTTTGACCTTTATGGAGTCATCAGAAAAGATATAAAAGAGATGTCCTCATGAGGGACTCACTTTATCTCTCTCTAACCCAGAAGATCATGTACTTACCGTGTTCGTAGTAAGATAAAAGACTTGGACATTTTTAAGTTCGTCTCAATTTTTCTTTCATGTGTAGTGTCATGAGTGCGCTGATACAGTAACAAGTGGAAAATTCATCAGAGAAACAATTTTAACGACTGCTTTTTTCTGTTCGTTTCGTGAAACATGGCTTCGAGTTCGAGACGTTGTGAACATTTTCCAGATGACTTTTGTTACATATGCGGCGAATATAGTGTTATTAAAAATTGCACGAGGAGCATTACGGACTATGTAATACAACTTTATCTTGCATATTTTGGCATGAAACTCTTGAGACCAGGACAAATCGTGGGCTCCTCATAAAGTTTATGTGCAGTGTCTCAATGATATATGCTTATGGCTCAAAGGAAAGAAGACTGCTTTACGATTTGGAATTCTTATGACATGGAGGGAGCCGAAAAACCACTCTGATGATAGTTACTTTTGTTCCTGCCATGTCCGTGGGTATAACCGCAAAAATCAAAAGCTAATCTCTTATCCTGACAACATTCCATCAGCCATACGTCCCGTTCCTCATGGACCTGATGTGCCAGGGCCTTTGTCTCCAACTGAATTGCCAGTCATATCTTCAAAGTCTTCAGTCTCGAAACATCCAGAAGTTCAAGGTCCGATACCGAATATAAAACCCTCTGGAGGCGATTCACCTCAGCCTTTCTCTCAGGTTGAACTTAATGTACTGACTAGAGATCTGGGCCTTTCGAAAGAGGCAGATGAATTGTTGGGCTCCAGATTGAAAGATAAAACTTATTGGCCAAAGGAACCTCTTTTTTATTGGTACAGGAATCGAGAAAAGGAATTTGTTAAGTACTTTGAGGAAGAGTATAACCTCGTCTATTGTTCTGATGTTTCCAGATTTATGAGCAAATTTAATATCACATACGATAAAGATGAATGGAGGCTGTTTATAGATTAATCAAAAAGGTGCCTTAAGGCTGTCCTTCATCATGGAAGCCAGTATGCGTCTGTACCAGTTGGACACTCGGTGCATTTAAAAGAACGCTATGAAAACCTGGCTCTCGCCCTCAACAAAATAAAATATGTTGACCATGTTTGGACCATTTGTGGTGATTTGAAAGTTATCTCCATGCCTCTTGGTCAACAAGGCAGATATACAAAGTTCCCATGTTTCATTTGTGAGTGGGACAGCTGTGATAAGATTCAACATTGAGTCAAAAAAGAATGGCCGAAAAGACAAAATCTTGAACCAGGCACCAAGAATGTGATTCGGAACCGCTTAGTTGATCCAAAAAAAGTATTGATATCCCCCCTCTGCATATAAAATTAAGTGTAATGAAGCAGTTTATCAAGGCTATCCCAAAAGATGGCAATTGTTTCAAATACCTGTGCAAAAAGTTTCCAGGTTTATCCGAAGCCAAGTTGAAAGAGGGAATTATTGTTGGTCCAGATATCCGCAAGCTTATGAAGGATAAAGAATTTGAGACTAGCATGGAACAAAGGCAAAATAAGCTTGGGTTTCCTTCAAAGATATCGTCAGTAAATTTCTGGTTAATTACAAAGATCCTGACTATAAAGCAACTGTTATGAATATCCTGGACCAATTTCAAGCGTTGGGTTGCTCCGTGAGTGTCAAAATAAATTTCCTTCACTTACATGTGGACTTTTCCCCCCGAAAATTTAGGATCAGTCAGCGAAGAACAGGGTGAAAGGTTCCACCAAGACATCAAAGCTATGGAGCGAAAATATCAATGAAGATGGGAGAAGAACCTGCTCGCCGACTACTGTTGGATGTTAACATGAGATAAGCATGAGAGTGAACATAAAAGAAGAATGTCAAAAAGAAGTTTCAAAGGAAAAAGAGTTTGTACTTAAATAAAAACTTTTTTTTTGTTTTGTTTTGTTTTTTGCTCAGTTTAAAATTTGTTTCAAACTTTCATGTACACATATATAATATTTGCTCCTCTTGGTCAATTGTCTATTTTATGTAAGTTACCTTAATAAAAACAAATTAAAATAGTATGTTGGTGATTTTCTTCTAGAAACTGCACCATAATTTGATGTAAAAAGTTTAAACTCAAGGGAACTTTTTGTTATTCTCTCGACCAGTGCGATCTGGCAACAGTGGTTTTCATTAATTTAAACTTATAAAAATTAATCGATTGCTGAAAAATAAATTTGCCTCACCACCAATCGATTATTTTACATAGATTTAAATGGATAAAAACCACTGTTGCCAGATAGTAAATGCAAAATTGTTCGAGAGAATTTCGTTTAAAATAGGATTTTAGCAAAAATATCGTTATTGATTTTACACAAAATCCTGACGTGATGGGAAAAAAATGGAGGTCATTTTCGAAATCAGCACACCAAATAACATAAAACTCGACAAAAACTTCTTGTGCTCTTCATAAACTTCAATTTCGCAGGCCTGTGTAACTGTCTTGTGCCTGAACACTGTCTCAGCAAAATTCAAATATATTGTAACCTGAACATTTTTATTAGCACTTATAGGATCATTTATTTCCTGATTTATAGATACTTATGCTCTTAACGGTATCCTCCTTGAACGTTCTTTTTAAATTATGAACAAGATCATCTAACTATAGTTTCTGCTTTGATAAATCTATTATCGCTGAATACTTTTAAGAGAAAATCAAGTTCAATAATTCCATCCACTTTAGAGTTTGTCCTACATTCTACAACTTTGAATGTGACCTGATAACTTCCTCCCCTATCCTCAACTATATTTGTTTTTCAGCCAAATTATGCTTTTTTCACCCTGACAATCCTGAAATCTCAAACGGTGCTTGCGAAAGGTCTGTTATCCCCACATTATTTTGCCACATAATTTAAATTTTTGCCCCACTATCAACCAAAAATAGTTAATTCTTTTACCCTCGGAAGTACCTTCTAGTACTAATTAATTGATAGCCACAATCTTGTCTGGCAATAAGGTTACAACTTTTATTGAAGACCGAGGTTTATGGCATTGTTGGTTCTTTGCTCTCTAGGGTATTTATTTATTCTCTTTTTGCCACATATTGGCTTGCAAGGTGTCTCATTTTTACACAACCATAACAATGTTTTCCTGATATTTTGGATGCCTTTAGCTTCCCCTGGCTATTTATACAATTCCTAGCAACATGTCCTTGCTTTTTACAATTGAAACATCTCTTATCTCTCACCATCGCGAATATCTTCCGACATACATTTTTTCCATCTTCTAGGAATCGATGTTCATCTTCCACAATGTCTACAGCAGTTTATATAGCTTCTTTAAATGTTTTAGTGTTTGCTAATCTTGTTCATTATTCTAAGTCTCCCAAAAGTCTGTCAAGGAATGTACACTCCATCAGTATTGAAAGGTAGCAATTTATAGAATCAGCCTGCATGGTCTGCTATACCACCACTCATGACTGCTGAAGGTCGAAGGTAGAGAAAACCTTATATCCTTAAATTATTTCTTGACTGTTGGGAAGGAGTGATGTGGGAGGGGTTTTGTCTTTTTGCGATGTCCAAATGGTTTGATCTACTAAATTGATTTTAATTTTTTGTTCCCTTTCTAATACAATCCATTATTTGTTACACACTTAGTTAATTAATTATGTTTGGTCTCATTAATATATGGGCTGGCTTTTTTTTTAGCTGTTGAAGATTTAGCCACGCCACACGCTATTTTGGCAGCAGTGATACCCACATTTATTGGTTTTACATGATAACATAAAGCAAGTCTTCCCTTTTTAGAATATCTATTACTGTGTATAGCTAATTATGAATTTATTAATGATGAATTATTATATTCCACACATGTAGTGCAAATAACAAATTAAATCTAAAATACTTTCGCTTTATTCTTATTTGTCTCTTCAAAAGTTATTATGACTGTTTATATAACTTTGTGGTACCATAGTTTGATTCCATACTTTATTTAATGTTACCAAAACTGCCACTGCCATACTATTAGTAAAATATTTTGATAAATACTTGATTGAGAAAATCGTTGTTAATTAAGATTGATGTTGATTATCATTGAGGAAAAGGCCGATATTTTAATCTGAATCAGATGCTCTTTGGTTTATTTTCCATAAATTATTTTATATTCCCCCCCACCCCCATAATTCTATCTTCATTATTACCCTAAAAGTTCAATAACTGTTAGTTAAACCTTTAATTTAGGGAGGTTTTTATTGAAATTAAAAATACATTATAATGGACACCTTGTCATACTACTTG
This sequence comes from Timema shepardi, assembly GCA_902151425.1. Lineage (NCBI taxonomy): Eukaryota > Metazoa > Arthropoda > Insecta > Phasmatodea > Timematidae > Timema > Timema shepardi. Next base: position 14,248 of record CABFVX010003283.1, read on the forward strand.
TTCAGGTTATCCACATATGTACTAATTTTGCTAATGTGTTAGGGTTGAGGAAAATTGAATTTATAATAAGTATAGTAAGTTTATACCCTACTCACATTTGTTTGGAGGAAGGATGAAAATACATTCTGGGAAAACCATCTTCAGTACACCCAACCAGAATTCCAGGATTCAAACCTTAATCTCCTTGGCATCGGCAGTCCAGTGTATTGTGAGAGTAACACCTTAGACCATTCCACCACCGAAGCAGGCTATGTGAAATCTATTTATATATATAAAAATCCCATTCTCTTTTGCTACACATTGTATCCTTAAACAATCAACATTCTATTTCATTTAATATAACTTGATAAATCTTTCAATTAACTTTTTTTTTTCTTAACTCTGGCAAAATTTAAACTTGATCAAAATTTTCTATTTTCATATCTATCAAATCTTGAACTTGATAAATGTAATTTATATGTAACCTGCATTAGATGTTACATCACTTCTTTTAGATTGTCGGTAATGGGGAGATCAAGGTTTGAATCACAAGCAAGTACGTGGATGGTGTTTCCTAAATTGTTTCCTACTCTTCCCTATGAAAATGACTACATTTCTTCTAAAACCATGCCTTTCTCATCCGTATTCTCTTAACTTAATTATCTTAATATAATCCAAACAAGTACTAAGAGACTGAAAAAATTGATATAAAAAAAGATTTTTTCAAGTTTTTATAGTACATTATTTTAAAATCAATGTATTTTAAGATGTGTTCCTTTGCAAAATTAATTGCTTTGTCTTAAGCTCTATATACAAAATTATTTACTTAATCGTCATAGATATACTTTAACTTTATAATAAAAATAATATTGATATACACATTTAATATTTAATCACTCCTCAATTTCAACAAATTTTAAAATCCAATAAACAAAGTTTATCAAGTCATCTTGTTTTTATTGTTATTACTAATTATACTTACTATACTTAAACATGCTATCCAAATTATAGGATTTATAAAAATTTATTTTTAATACATTATCGACTTCATTTAGCATGTTTTGTATAAATGATAGTAAAAATAAACACACAGATATATCAGTTGGCTATTAATAAATAATTCTAACAAGTTAAAGAGGCATCTAGTGTTGCAAATAAATTAAATAAATATTTTGTTTTTAAATTTAAATTTAAATTTAATCTTAATAACAATGTGGTATTTTCTTAGCAGTATTTGAAGGAAAGACTTTTATGTTGGTTTTTACAGGTATTGAACCGGGATGATTGCACCTCAAGTAGCAACATCAAGTACACAAGCCACGCAACACTTGAAGTGGGCCCTGAACGCAGAAGGGATCACACAGATTTAACTAATGTGGTGACCTTCCCACTTTCTTCGGTCAGTACACATTTGCATTGTTACTTACTCCACTAACATTTTCAAATAAAACAGAAACTCAAATTATTGTAGCTCACCCAAAGGGTAGCAACCTAAAAATGTAAAATTATAAATATTTTGTTATTACTGAAGCTTGATACTTCTCCCTACACCATAGGTTATACTTTTACAGGCTTGCATTGGTGCATTTCAATATTGTCATTACAAGGAAATTCTTGTAAGCCTGCTCTATTATTTATTTGTCTTTCATTTTAGATCTCTATTCAACAGACTTGGACCAAGTCACAGTTGTCGAAGTAGCAACTAGAATTTTTTAAACCTGTCCTATTTTAAACAAATTTATAAAAAATACTTAGTGGCTGAGCACATTTACAGTATTGGGAATCACTTTATTACCAGGATCCTGATTAGTGGTTTATAAACTTATCGGATTTTGTTAAATAGGAAATTTGATTTCAGTGTAAGAAATCTTTAAATAAAATAATTATGTTTGATTATAAATAGTAAAAAAACCAGTACAACTGTAATACTTTTAGTACAACAAATAAAAATAAGTTTGCTAAAATTTGCAACTACCAAGAAAGCAAATCTAAGAAGTAAAAAGATTATAGTTTGCTTGGATATGGGTTTTTTTTCCTTATGTATTTTTAAATATTTGCCTTAGGTCTATGATACCCAGTTCAAACAAATATTTTACATATTTTCTTTAGTTGAAGGAAATAAATAGCACCGCACAAATCTTATGTGAAATCCCGCTGTTAAATTGGCTGAAATTGAAATATGTTGCAGTCACTGATCAAAAGTGTCACTGGCCACAAAGCTTGAACATCGTTAGGTTTTTTTTTTTTGCTAGCGCACTTTAGAGCCCTTGGAAATTATATATATTGTCAATGTGAGATGAAATAGCTATTTATTTTCTATATAAGATTTATTCATATAGATGCAAATGTTGGGTGTGATGTGTTTGTGTGTGTGTGTAGATATATATAAACAAAAAAACGTTCCATAGTCAATAGGACCTCCTCTAGCTCTTTAGCATACTTTTATCCTGTCAGGCATGGAGTGAATCAGCTTCCTACATTCTTCACGCGCCACTTGTTGTCATAGGCTATTGACTGCCAGTTGCAATTCCGCTCCGTTTTTAGGCTTCTGCTTTACCAATCGATAGTGTATGGTGTTCAATATATTTTCATTTGGGTTGAGGTATGGACCTTGGGTATTAAACATTGAATTGAAACAAATTTCACAATGAGATAATTTCTAGTGATCGAGCCTTTAAAGGGTGGATGTGTAACTCTACATAGAGGAATGAAATTAGAACACAAGATGCTATCATGCATAATTATTTTAAGTACTAATAAATGAAATATGAAACATTTCATATTTCAAACTGTGATTGATATGTTTTCTTATTAGGTAATTTAAGTTACAGAGGCTTATTTAGGGGAATTATAGCCCTCTAAAATGTCTATTTTATGAACTTTTTTTTTTATAATTGTGGTTGTAATTATAATATCTTTAAAGACATGACTGTTGAAACCATTTAAAATATTTTTCTGTTATATTTTTATTTTAGTTTTGCTATTCTTTTTAAATGTTTTTTTGGTGTTTCTAATTTATAAACCAATTTTTTCATTATTGAGGGACATTGTTATTTTAAGAACATATGTTGTTTTAATATAATTTTAAAATCTCACATTTTATACATGTTGTATTTACATTTCCTGTTTGTTTTGACTGGTTACATTATTAATATATTTTACTTTAAAATACCAAAATATATTTTCTTAACATTTTAAATTTATGCATATACTCGAGCTCAACTCATGAGATTTTTGAAATACTCATCTTGAGTTTGACTCGGATGAAGAAACCCAAGGTCACAGACCTCTCTTATTAATTATATTTTTTCTTATAATATATATTAATATTAATGTAAAATTATATTTAAAATATTATATTCTCAACCCTCATATGAATGTTCAATTTTACTAAATTCTAGCCCCATCACTAATTACTTTACCTTAACACTGGTATGCAAAAAGCATAGAACAAAAAGTTTGACTCCTTTAACTTGTGAACTATAATCAAATCATTATTGATAGCTTATAACTATCTACTAGTTAAAATTTTGATGTTCGAATGAGCAATACTCTTCATATGATTATCTTGACATTCACTTAAAGAACTTTTAAAATTGATGTTGATTTTTAAGGTGTAAAACTAAGAATAAAATTTGAACTGCCATGTGATTGTAAAACTCATAACTGTGAATACAGTATATCAAAAACAGTACTTCTTTGTATTTTCTAAGAAAGAGAGCTGTAACTAATAAAGGACAGAAGCTTAGTACCTAAGATGCAAAGTTGGAATGGGAAAAACCTTAAACTTTGCATTTTTATAAATCTTAAACTTTCCATTTGTTATTAGTGAAGCCTAAGAATTTTACTTTGGTTATATTTTTTTTAAATAACATCTTAAGATGACCTGCTTCAGTGGCTGCATGGTCTAAGGTATCGCTCTTGCTATTTATTAAACTGCTGATGCTAGGGAGATCAGAGTTCAGTCTCGGTCAGGTGTACTGGGTGAGGTGATTTTTGCTATATGATATTTCACTCACACTCTTCATGCAAATTTGGATACACTTAATCTCTATTCAACCTTCCTCGTACTTAGCCCACTAGAATAAATAGTACATAGGCATGTAACTCGAACAAGAACTAAGATACGGTTCTTGAAAAAATATTACAAACCTTATGTCTTTGACTGTTTGACCACTTGTACGGGTAACTTTAAAACCAATAAATGAAGGTTACTTGTTTTCAATTTCCTTTATTAGTTTACAAACATACTTAGATAAATGTGCGTCTTCACATTAAGTTTTTTATTCAAATATCTTATCTTATCTATATCTTTTGAAAGCTTGATGTAATATACATCATGATCATTAATTCAAGTAGCTATCAAACTAATAATAATATTTAGCACCGCGTCTTACTACCTGTTCGGGCTATACACTTGCTATCAAACTAACAGAAAGCTGAAACTTGATATGGGCCTACTTATTTAGGCTGACCCCACTGTGTGTGTTTACAAATCATGTGAGACTAGCGTTTTTAAGACACATGATCACTGGTGAGGATAAATTCACTACCAAGCGACATACAAATCTGAAACTTGGTATATCTTGTGTACTTGCATTTGCATATAGTTTAAGTGAAAAACCATTTAGGACAAACCACTCTCAGTGCACCCGATCAAGACTCGAACCCTTAACCAGTGAAGTGAGTGTGTGTGTGTGTGTTTATGTATATATATATATGGATAGACCCACTTCACTGATCAAGTGTTTTAAGGTTTTCCCTCTCTCAATAGACTGTACTGCTGATGACAGGGACAGGGACAGGGACATTGAGTTTGAGTCTTGGTCGGGGGCACTAAGAGTGGTTTGTCCTAAATGTTTTTTCACTTAACCTACATGCAAATGCAAGTACACAAGCTATATAATTCACCCTTTCATATCCCTAACATTAATGGTAATTAGTTAAAATATGTGTTATCCTGAATTGTTATTTAGACAAGTGAAAAAACCACTAGATATTGTGACTATATGACTCCCAGTACGAGTAGCTTTGAAATAAATACACCTAGAAAGATGGGCATTTACACACACACTACAGAAAAAGTTGGGTTGCAAATCTCTTTTTTAATCTTTTTAATAGGGCCCCTACACAATCAGTCAGACTGTCAGTATGCATCAGTATTTACAACGAGGCTGTACGTATACGGTTAGTTTGTGTATCATTTTTATCAGTCTCAGCTCCTGCATGCAAAACAACATGGGGGATAGGAAAAATGTGTGGGCCGTCTATGTTTGCTACTGAGACTGAAGGAAATACTGATGTACGAGCGCACACGGTCATTCATACTGTCGGTATTATTGTCAGTCTCTCCCACCACTTGGATGACTGATGAGATCAGAAAATTCTGATCACATTAGTATTTTAGTCAGTCCTGCCATCAGTTCATCAGTACTGCTACACAATCAGTCAAACTGTCATTATTAATAAAGTACTAATTAATACTGACAGTCAGACTGATCATGTAGGGGCCCTATAAGATCCTTAAGCCTAAGTTGTGGGATATTGATCTTTATCAGTATGTGCGATTTAATAAAGTGGTGATTAGTTTTTTTTAATCTAAATTCACCACCTAGAAATAATTTCAATCTTTATTACAAACACATTTTACAAGATCGTGTACTACATCTGTTGAACACACAGCACTTGAATTTGAAGCCAGTCTATTTCATATGTACCCTTATTTGTCTCTCTCTCTCTCTCTCTCTATATATATATATATATATATATATATATATTAAATAGATCAAGGGTAGGAAACATTTATTAAAGAGTCAAATTAGCAAGAAATAAAATGTTAATATCTACTTTTATGTTTGCATATGATATATAAAACCACATATTTCAAAAGTATTATTATTTATTTGCATCTTCAATTACAGGTTTATAGTAAATGTGTGAAATAATTAGTGTGACATTTAAACTTGAATCATATAACTAAATGAAAACAATTAGAGTCTACATTATGTGCAACATAGATCGTGTTTAAATCACCCATTTCCCACCTACCCCCATTATCACAGTTCCAAGAAAGAAGACTTAGCCGGGTGCGGTTGGTTGTGAAACACCCAGCCCCCGAGGCAGCGAGAAGCTTCGTCGAGAGAATGTCAGAACTCGCCACCATTCAGCAAGCGCTCGAATATTCCAGAGAGACAGTCGCTCCTATAGGCTACAGTGAGTTTGTTTCAGTTCACTGAGAGAGGTTCCATTCAGTCAGTATACAGTCAATGAGTAAGGACTATGTGAGTGATTCATTCAAGTTACTGAAAGTGTTGTATTGTGTGTTGCACACTGTGTATTACGTGGAGATAAGAGGCACCTAGTGGTGGAAGCAGAAGTTACTGACAAACAAAGAAATAGAGATAGAGGACTTTAATTTTCTAGAACGAGTGGCCTAATTTTTTAGGTTCAGCGCCCGGTATCTATATCTCTTGTGTTGAGTGATAATAAATCTGGTCTTGTACATCCTCTCTTTAAAATGCGTGATTACATTTGTAAAGTTGTCATATGTATTTTGTGCCAGTATATTGAAAACATAACATGGATAATTGGTTAACGACTTAGTTCTTCTTAGTTCTTAAAAAGACCTAAGGAAGATACGGGTGTAAGTATTAGAAGTAATTATTCACAGCCACAAGCCAGTACTTAAACCAACATACGACATCAATGAAGCAGAATACAATAAAAGCCCCGTACATCACAATCAAAGTACAATCCCAGTTATTTATCATATGGGTTCATCTCTATTGGAGAAGAAGACACCTATTCCCCAGTGTGTGATTTGTTATGAATCTCTTGTCAAATCCTTCAATGAAGCCTTCCCTTTCTAAGCGTCATTTTGAAACTAAACACGGAGATGTAAAACAAACCTTTGGAATATTTACAGAGAAAAACACTGATTTGTCAACAAGGAAATTCCAAATAACGTCATTCTCAGGATTTAATATGAAGGCTCTGGAAGAATCTTACTATGTCAGTTTAAGAATAGTTAAATCAGAAAAACCTCACAAAATCGGAGAGTCATTAATATTACCATCAGCTACAGATATGGTCGGTATAATTTTAGGGGAAAAGGCAACAAAACATCTTGAAATGATTCCATTATCCAATGACACTGTGTCATGAAGAATTTCAGATTTGGCTTCAAATTTTAAAGAACAGTTAATAAAATAGGTTCAGGCTAGTAAATATTATTCTATCCAATTGGATGAAACTCTTGACATTATCAACATGGCTCAACTTCTTACGTATATAAGATTTATAGATGGGATTACATTGAAAGAAGAGTTCTTGTTTTGTGAACCATTACTTGGTTGAACAACTTCCAATGAAATATTAGCAAAACTAGACCAGGTTATTAATACCAATTATATACAGTGGAATAAATTTGTTGGTGTTTATCCCGATGGAGCACGTGCAATGACTTGGAAAGACAGTGGGGTTGTTGCCAAAATTAAAGACGTCGCTCCTGATGCTAAGTTTGTTAATTGTAGCATTCATTGCAAGGTTTTAGCCACAAGAAAAATGACGATTGATATGAAGCCAGTTTTAATGAAGTAGTGAGAGTTATCAACTTCACTAAGTCCAGAACTATGAATTCTCAACCATTTTTTATTTTGTGCAGTGAAATGGGTGCTGAACATGATTCACTTCTATTTCATGCCAAAGTTAGATTGCTATCAAGAGGGAACGTATTGAGCCGTCTGTTTGAACTTTGTTCAAAAGTACATATTTTTCTCTCTGACACATCTTTGAACTAAAATTATTTATTGATGAACTGTGGTTTGTCTGGTTGGCATACATGGCAGATATATTTTGCCACCTCAACCAGGTGAATAAGAGCTTTTAGGGTACATGTACTTCCTTATTTGTGATACAGGAGAAAACCATGGCTTTTATAGAATAGTTTTGTGTTCATCCTTAAAGAAATAGATTGTAGATAAACGTGCTCCTTTCCACTGTTGGGTGCTTTCTTAGTTGAAAATTAAATTTTTCTTAGTAGTGAATTGGCAGAGCATATAATGAATCACTTTGGGAGCTTAATTACAGATTGTAGGGAATACTTATTTGAAAACCTAACTTCAGAATTTTGGATTAGAGGTCCATTTTCTATTGACGACACCATGCTAGAATCATTAACTCCTTCTGAAAAAGACCAATTGATAGAGCTCTCTTGTAATTGAAGTCTCAGGCAAATGATCAAGAAGATGGATATAACAGATTTTTTGTACGCAAAAGGAAATGAATATCCTCTGATTTCAAAAAAGGCTGTACAATTTTTGTTGGTGGTTACAACTACTTACGTTTTTGAGTGTGGGTTTTCTTTTGTAATTTACATAAAAAATAAGTACAGGAACAAGTTGAATGTTGAACCTGATTTAAGACTCAGATTAACTCAATTGAAACCAGACATTAATAACTCGTGTTTAGCTAAACAAGAACAACCTTCACACTGAAACAAGATTGTGAGTTGTGTAATTAACAATGTATTATGCCTACAGTTTATATTGATTTTGAGTGTATGTCATTTTAAATAAAGCAATACTTTATTTATTAATGGTAGGAGTGCTGCAGATATTATAGCATTTGTTAATGGATTCAACTTATAATTACAAGGCAAAACAATATTCATAAGTGAATCTTACATGGCATAAAAGTCATTTTGACAACAACTGGTGTTGATGGAGTCACAAATCATGTCAAGTAGCTTTGTGCATTTCCCATTCTGTCAAAAATCAAAAGAAGACCGGTTAAATCTTAGTTCCCATACAAATTTGCATCAGTTAAACTTTCTGAACTCAAACTACAGTTACAGCAGTGTTTTTGGGATCCTGATACAATTGCAAAAGACATTTCCATATTTAAAAGTCCATTTGACTATACAATTGCGGAGCTCCACCTAACTTTCAATTGGAAGTGATTAATCTGCAGTGTGATGACATGCTAAAAGGCATATTTCAAGAGAAGAATCTAACATTAATTATTATTACCACACCCGCCTCGGTGGCGTAGTTGGCTAACGCGCTTGTCGTGTTGAGCCAGACCGCTGAGGACGGGGAGATCGAGGTTCGAATCTCGGTCGGGTGAACATTTCCTAAATGGTTTTCCACTCTCCCTCCACGCAAATGCGGGTTCACTTCCTATAATTCAACCTTCCCAATTCCTAATCCATTAGCATAATTAGCATACTTAAAGCGTATAACCCGAACGGGTAGTAAGATGCGGTGCTAAATAATAAACATAAATAAAAATATTATTACCACGTCTTACTACCAGTATGTATGAGTTACATGCCAATAATTTAACAGAATTATCTCAAAAAATGGGATTCAATTCTTCTCACCGTATTTCAAACAATTGTCTATTATTATTATTACTATTAATATGTTACATTTTGTTAAATAAATTTGTTAAATGTTGCCCCCCCCCCCCTCCCCCTAGCTCTTGGCCCACAGAACCTAAAATATTTACTATTTGGACCTTTACATAAAATGCTTGCCGACGACTGGTCTAAAGCTTCACACTTGCAATAGACTAAACTACAGAGTATGGTGAGATAAGGGTTTGAATCCCAGTCAGGTGTAATGAGGATGGTTTTTCCTAAAGTGTTTTCAATCTCCCCCATCACAAATGGAATTACACTTCCTCTAGATTAAATCTTTCACATTCCTAACACATCAGCATAGTTTATATTTGTATTATCTAAGCATTTAGTTAGACTTTGATAAAAAAAACTTTCATCAAGTCCTGGTCAATGAAAGCTACCATTCAAATACATATGACCTAACTATTTAACCTTTTTATGTGTGCCATATATTTACTCAAAGCCGATTGCTTTAATTACTTAAACATTATTCATTTTCCGGATACTTTGAACAATGCTAATCCCATAATCTTAAAATACATGAATATTAAACAATGTCAACAAACCTTTCTAATCATATGTTTAGTTATAGATTTTTTGAAACAATTGAACACACTTAGGAATATATATGTACTTAGGAAGATACTTGGTCCAAAAAGGGAAGAGGCTAGTGGGCAGTTGAGGTGGTTACAAAATTATCAGCTACCCTTACTCATCACAAGACATTGTTAGGATAATCAAATCTTGTAGATTATGGTGGGAGAGTCTAGAACCTGGTTCAGGGTACTGACTCGCAAACCTATTGTAAAGAGACCATTGGGAATACCTAGATGCATATGGGTGGATAACATTATAATGTAAATGAGGGATTTGATGTAATAAGGTTGACTGGATATAACTAGCTCAAAATAAGGATAAGTGGCATACTTTAGTAAGCATGGCAATGAACTTTCCTAAAGTCTGTTCACGGTAGGAATTGTTTTCTGAAAGGCCTTTTTCTCTACCAGAAATATATTATATAGTAGGATATTGGTAGGAAAAAATACCTTTTAGAGAGAAATTCCTATCGTGAATAGAATATACTCCTAATGCCATAGATTAAGTAAGTATTGATTTAAATACACTAACAACTTATAAATTCTCAAAAAAGTCAAGTTTTGGTTACTTTTTTTTTTTCATGCACCTAAATGCATAATTACAATTTACTTTCAAACTTTTACAAGGGACTCTAACTATTTAGATCTTTGATTCATCATTCCTCTGCTACTGTTACACTACATGAGTACTAAATTTTATTTTGATGACGATTCTAACCACATTTTTTGAGAGGCTGTTTGATTATTGCATGGGAGACAACACTTTTAGTCTCAAGTAAGGAATACTAGCTGTAAATAACTCTAATTTCACTGAATGGGTTGGGTTTAACTAATTTTGAGAAACTTCATTCAAATGTTGTAAAAAACGTGTACTGCTCTGTTAACACACTTAAATAGAGTCTTATCTCTTAGATTAATTAAAACACAAACCTGGATGCCACATGAAGATCACACATCACTGTTGATATACACACAAAGAAAAAAGACACTACATTGAGCTCACACTTCATTGGGTATAAACATTCATATATAAAATGTACACTAAATCAAACCATTATAAAACATTTATAATATAAGGAACGTACTTGGATGTTACAATTAGTTAAATTGATTGGAACTTATTTAGTCGATTAAACAAGATAAAATAAGAAACATAACATGAAGATAATTTTTTCAAGGAAAAACTAATTTCTCATGAATTTAAGTCAATTAAAACAGTTAGAATAACATTTCTACAAAATCATCCTTGAATAAATTATCTTCGTGTTATTTTTCTTATTTTATCTTGTTTAATTGACCAAAGAAGTTGTACCAATCAATATAATAATTGAAACATTCAAGTATGTTCCCTATATTATAAATTCAGATGTCTCCTTACAACTATAATGAATATTACTTACATTAAGAAAGGATCCATGTTAAAAGTAATGTGAAGGTTCATTCTATAGACTCAATTTTGATGAAACAAATTTAAAAAAAAAGTCTATAAACTTAATTTTAATTCATTGAACACTTAAAGATATATTATGGTTTTGTTTTCTTAAAAATAATATACGAGTAAGATTTTAAGAATGCTGTGTGTTTTAGTGTGAGAAACATTTAGTCAATGGAGTGGAGCAGGTTTCTTTGCAATTTCCCACGACCTACAATACTGTAAAATGCATCATGAGTGCCAACACCACCACTACTACCCCAACCACAACTACGAACACCACTTCAAACATTGGTGGAAGCGGCCACACCAATATATCAAGAGAGTCTTCTAAAGGTTGCCATATTTAATTTCTCTGCTACGGATTTTGCATATTAATATTAAGGTTGCATGTTCTGTTCTTCCATAGTGTGTATTTGATGTGAAAATTATACTTTAAACAAAATTAAGTCACAATTTGTCCATTTGCTAGTTTTTTCCCTTATTTAATTATTCTAATAAATTGAACAAAGTTGAAATAATTTTCTTCTTAAATTTATAATTCAAAATGGACAGTTAAGACTATTTTCTGTGGTAAGATTTACATTATTGTTTGCATATCAATTTTTATTTGTTTTGATTAATTTCTTCTAAAATAAAGTTTTAAATGTATTATGTCGAATTAAAAATATTTAATAAGCAGATATGGGCAAGAATTTGAACCTAACATGTTTTTACTTAGCTTTTGATCAAGAGTTTAGTAAAAAGAAGGCAGTACATAAAGAAGTACTTAACCCTCGATATGGCGTGTGTGCCGGTATTTTGACATGATCAGGCGCACCACATCATATAATTAATAGGAAATATGCCTGAATTTATGGGGAGAGAGTGGGAAAACATTTCTAAAAATAACCTTCAGTACTTTTTTTTAGTATTAAGTACACTTATCTCCCCATTATTGTCAATTAAGACTGTTTGTAGAGTGACACACTAGACCAGGGGTTCCCATACTGTGCATTGCGATGCCCTAAAGGCGTCGGTGGTCTTGGTACAGGGCGTCGCAGCGAAAAGGAAAAACTAAAACTTAAAGTGTATAGTGAAATGCAAAATGCAAATCTTCAAAATGTGTACTCGAACACATTTTAAAGAATGGATTGAACCACACAAGAAAAAAACATTTTTCTCCATTATGAACTTACTTTTCACATGATATCATGTTCAACAAATATATGTCTACTCTAAATTTTTCTCATTAAGTTCTGTAATTTTGTTCTAAGCTTGTATTTTTACATTTAAAAGAATTCAATTGAGTAATGTAAATGATAAATTTTTTTAATGCCACCAAATCAGATATGGACATTTTTTTTTTAAATTGGGTACACGGGTGTCTACTCTAAATTATTCTCATTCAGTTCTGTAATTTTGTTCTAAGATTGTATTTTTACATTTAAAAGAATTCAATTGAGTAATGTAAATGATAAATTTTTTTTAATGCCACCAAATCAGATATGGACAATTTTTTTTTTTAAATTGGGTACACGGGTGTTGCACGAAAAATTTTACATCTAAAGTTCGGCGTGGTCTCAAATCTTGAGAACCCCTCCATTAGACTATTCGACTACCAGTGTGGTTAGCCTTCAATTACCTCATAAAAAGCTTAAAACGTTTATTAATAATTATGATCATACAATTGAGTATGTCATTATTTGAAATTAAGTAGTGTTAATAATTAAATATAATATTATGAGTACTTCTCTAAAAATAGTAATTAATCTGCTCACTTTTCCTTATCAATTTTGCCAAGATTGTTATGCATGCTCGGTTAATTAAAATTGTTATTCATATATTTTTCCCGGCCTTTTTGTTTTATGTAATTTTCAAATAATTTAGTACAAATGGTAGTGTTCTTATTGTAATGTGAACAAAATTGAAATTACAAATAAATATGTCATTATATTGATATCCTATGCTAGTCAAAGATATTATGCTCACATATTTATTATCCTATTCCAAAAATAAAACTCTTTAACAAACTCAGTTTGTGTTGATTCACTTTTTTTTTACACAACTTAAATTATATCTAATAGAAATGTTGCTTTGTGTATGGTTTGTAGTCAATGTGCTTCATTTAATAATGCACTGCAGTGTACATTGTAGAGAGTTATTGATAATACTCATATCTTAATCAATATTACTTTTCTAACTAACCTAAACAAGCCCTTGTTAAATGTTTATTATTATTATAACTTATATACATGAATGTATCTATTTTCCCTTTTTCTATTATCTTGAATACTTTTCTTTATCACAATCATCTACCCCTTCAGGTCCACCCTCAATCCTGTACATGTTTCTTATTTGTTGTCACCCCCTTTTTTCATCTTCTGTCTCTCCTCCATCCTTATCCTACACCCCATAACTTTCTACCCTCATTTCCTAAGCTCAACCTTTTCTTAACCCCTACCATCCCCCTAATAAATTCCCTCCCCTTCTACCCCCTGCCTCACCCCCTTCACGCCCATTCTCTTTACTGAACATACTTTTATGCACAGTCATGCATACACAATCACACTCACTCACCCACCCACCCCCACATTCACTCACTCCCACTAACTCACTCCCACTAACTCACTCCCACTCACTCACTCAATCCCACTCACTCTCACTCACTCAATCCCACTCACTCACCCATCCATTCATTCACTCACCCACTCATTCACCCATCCATTCATTCACTCACCCACTCATTCACCCATCCATTCATTCACTCACCCACTCATTCACTCATGCATTCTCACACTCACACTCACCCTTTCACCCACTCACCCTCTCATACTCACTCACCCTCTCATACTCACTCACCTTCTCACACACATTCATTCATTCACCAACAAACACTCATCCCTCCCCCACATACACACTCATCCAATCAAGCACTCACCCCCTCCTCCATACCACCTCTCTCTCTCACACACACACACACACACACACACACACACACAACACAGTATTTGTAGCCAGTTTATCCTTATTACATATTAATTAACATTGTACTTGTTCATATTTAAGTAAAACTCATCGAATAGGTTAGTTAAATTGTAAATATTAAATTTTGAATTTTTATTCACTTTGGGTGGCTGTAGAAATTAGAACTGCTACAAATCAAGATTGTGTTTACTTAAATCAGCATTTCTGAATTCTGATAAGTGGCAACTTGAAGTTGTATCACTTTTCTATTTTTATTAAAATATTTTGGTTGCGGTATACAAGACAGAATGATTCAACGTTTGTGATTTCTGAAATTTAACTATACTTAATAATCGTATCAGTTTCAGTGCTTTTATTATAGGTCATATAAAGTGCCAACTCATTTTTCTTCAATTACTTAAATCCAAAATAAAACATGTGTCTGTTATATATTTCCACTTTGCATTTTCTTAAATCTTATTTCTAGCTCAATACCATAACTAACTATACTTTTGTAATAATTAATAAACTTATGTTTTCTGTAGGTGGAGAGCTCATAAGAAAATGTTGCAGCGATACTAACAAACCTACCATGGTATACACAGGAGTTCCTGTCACTCATCACATGAGTGTACTATCTATTCCACCCAACTCTTTAATTTCCACGTCACTCAGAACAGGTTTGTGTAATAATAGCATATCCTTTTTAAAAATATATATTCAAAAATGATACCTGGACATGGGAGTCAAACGTGAAACTTTATTTTATCATGTTATTTTTCCTTTTCATGTTTGTTTTGTGCTTTGGGCTAATCACTCATTAACTTAAAAAAAAATAGTACCAATAGCATGGGATATACCTGAATAGCACAATGGTGGAGGAATAGATAACTCCAATTTTAGTTCTTCTTTAATGGTATGGATCTCATTCAATAAATCTATAGTTAGTGTTGCTTATACAACGGCCGAGAGGGTTGAGTTTTTGAAGTTTATGAAAAGGCTTATAGAAAATATTTTAGGACTTATAGAATAATGATATTATCCAATAATGACCAAATATTCATTGGTAGATAGTAAGAAATGTTTTTATTAAAAATGTTTAAAACTTAAAGGGCATCCCTATATAGTCTTGGTTAGAAAGTTTGGAGCCATAAAAGGTTTGATTTTTATCATAAGCATTGTTAAAATTGTTGGGAAAAAAATTATCTCAGCAAGCAGCGATAAATTTGCTTTGAATGCTTTCAAATCTTAGAGATTCATTTCAGAATACAGAATTCCACGCCACATTAGCATTCTAATCTGGATCTGACCAAAGCAAAA
Source organism: Timema shepardi (assembly GCA_902151425.1). Classification (NCBI taxonomy): domain Eukaryota; kingdom Metazoa; phylum Arthropoda; class Insecta; order Phasmatodea; family Timematidae; genus Timema; species Timema shepardi. The sequence continues at coordinate 29,924 of CABFVX010003283.1, forward strand.
TACAAATTTATAATAGTCAACTTTAGAGAATGAGCAAGTGACAGAATTATTAATATGACTGAATGATTTAAGAAAGTGAGAAACTCTATTATCAACATTATGGTTAAACTAGAGCTTATGGTCTAATATAGGTCATCATTACAAAGATAGCATTCAATATTATCAATATCAAGTTTAAAAATGAAAAAATAGGAAGGGTTTTCCCACTGAAAGTTATATCTTTAGTGTTATAGTTTTAGATTTATTGATTGACATTCATTTTCAGTAGCCCATCGTAATATACCATTTATGTCTATTTTCAAATCCAAACAATTCTCAAGTGAATTATTGTTTTTGAATAGTTTGAGATCAGCAGCAAACAGTAAATAGTTTTAAAGACAGTAAATTACTTGTGCCATCAATAAACACATTAAAAAGAAGAGGACCTCAATTTTACCATTGAGGTATACCAATAGTAGGGTGTACTAGAATTAATTTCAATGGTACAAAATTATATTGCAAGTAACACCTAAACCAATTTACATAGAAAGTTGACAGGTGAAAATGACTGAAGTTTAGAGAGAAAATTGTGTTGACATAGATCTGAAGCTTTACTTTGATCAAAATAAACTGCATCATTCTGACGTTGAGTTAGACACTCAAGGGGTAACATGTCCCATAAATTCTACCAAGCTGGTTTCACTATTTTGATTTTTTCATAGCCCCATGTTTATTTTCAGAAAGATTGTTTTTCAGATGGTGAAACATATGCTTATGTATTAATCTCTCAATTATGAAAGAGTATTTAATAGAGAAACAGACATATGGTTATAAATGTTGATTTTAGCACATTTTTTGTGTATGTGAATGACTATATAATTTTTTTCTGTGCTTCAGGAAACGTTTCACTTGACAAACTAAGGTTGAAAATATATGCTAACAATGGATTGGAGATATTAGCACGACCTTTAACAATTAAACACCCACCTCGGTGGCATCGTTAGCTAACATGCTAGGTTTGTATTGAGCTAGACTGCCAAGGTTGGGAAGATCGCGGTTAAAATCTTGCTTGGGTGAACTGGGGATGGTTTTTACCTAAATGGCTTTACACTCTCCCTCCACGCAAGGGTGTGTTCAATTCCTCTATATTCAATCTTTCCCATTTTCTAACCCATTATCTTAATTAGTACTTAAAATTATAACCCGAACGAGTAGTGAGGCGCAGTGCTAAATAAATAAATAAATAAAACAATTAAACCTTAGAATTACATTCACCCTAGCACAACTGGATGAACATAATATTTTAATAGCAAGCGATACAGCTGAAGTAGTGTGGCTAGGATTCAAAGACGCATCACTTTAAATAATATGACAGGCTACAACTGCTTAAACAGAGTAATACACTGAGCCGAAATATCTTCCAAATTTATAAATAATGTTCCCATTAATTTCAAGATAAGAGGAGGAGGTTCTGCTTATAAGATTATTTTTAACATATTTCCAAAAATCCTTGGGTTTGCTCTTGAGACTGGTTTCTGTTTCTTTTAAGTTGATCCAGATAGCTTTATCAATAGATAAAGTTTCTTCAACTAATTTATAAAAGTATTAACAAGATTTATATAGTTTTCTATTAATATTGTTTATTTTATTATTTTCAAAAAGTTTTTTTTTCTTATATAATATTTAAGTGAGGATGAAAACCATTTGATAAATTTAAAGAAATTTTTAAAAATTAGTTTTAGAAACATAAATGTAGAATAGTTTTTGGACTATTTTAGTAAAATTCTCAGTAGCGTTATTGGCATCAACTTCTAATAAACCACGGGTATAATTGTTAGTTGCCAGAGTGTTGTATATATTAAAGTAATCACTATGAGAGTAATCTAAATAATTATGGGAACTTTAAAGGGCTGGGCCTATAAACCTTTTTGCAGTTATTGCAGGTGTTGATATTTCATTGCCAGTAACCACTTTTGATTTAGTTTTAGTTTTCTTCAATATTACAAACATGTACATTAATAATACTAAAAAACAAGAATTATTTAATTTTGCCACTTTTATGATTTTGATGATAGTAGAAGGTATTTTGGAATAAACGTTAAATTTGATTAGATATATTTAATTTCATTGTTAGGCTTACTGCACTCTCATAATATACATCAATTAGGACCCTGAAAGAAAAAATAAATAAAGACATGACACAGCACATATCATAAACACATAATTCTTAGAATATACCTATTTTGTTTTCAAATTAATTAGGCCATCTAAACATACAGTAAGAAAATAATTAAAGTTTGCTTCAAAAATAAGTGGACAGAATAATTAGGCTATGATGTCATTACCAGGCTTACCTAAAGAAAAAATGCTAGGAAAGGCATTGCTAGGTAATTTTTATTGACATACAAATAAAAATATTACCAGGCATTGGAATGTTTTGTCTCTGCTGTTTTTTATATTACTAACACTCATTTAAATGATCAATATATTAATTTTCATTTAAATGATAAAATAACTAAACAACTATTTACAACAGCGGTAAATTGTTACTTCGACATTACACTTAAACGTGCTTTAAGAACTGATCTCAAGGAGTGCTCAACAAGTGATCGATCTTGGAGAGCTCATTACTTTGCATGCAGCTGATGTCACATATCTTGAAGAAAAGAAAAACACATGATTACAGAACACGTTTCTGCGCAGCTAGACCCTAAAGTACGCAATAGCACAATAATGATATATTATCTTTGATGAATTCTTTTTTTTTTTACTGTGTGAATAAGTTACGTTTACATAAATAAATTATGGTTTAGTTAAGTCAGCCAATGGAAAAAATAGCGGGTGTATAGTTTACAAATAACTCAAACCCCCTCAAAAATTATTCAAATAGAAAGCAAAATGCTGTGTGCATGCCTCATTTCATACTTAAAGATCAAGGTAATATTTCATATTAGGTTGATATACAACTTGTATTAAGTTAGTACTACCTTAACTAGGAGAAGTATATTGAAATTTTTCTATTTTGGAGATAGGAGAAGATATTGAAGGTAAGCATTGTGTCCCCCACCAAAATTAGAGAAGCTAATGCTCCAGTACATTTTACACAAATAATAATACACTAATAATAATAGTTATGTTAAAATCCTTTAGGGTAGCAGAAACTATCTCACTATTAATATGTTCACCCTCCCTAGAGATTTATCGTATACACACACAATGCTCCTTATCTTCAATTTCTTCTCCTATCTCCAAATTATATATTCTATTTTACTATTAATATTTAGCACCGCGTCTTACTACCCGTTTGGGTACGCTAATGAATTAGGAATTAGGGAGGTTGAATTAGAGGAAATGAACCCGCATTTGCGTGGAGAGAGAGAGAGTGGAAAAAACATCCCCAGTTCACCCGACTGAGATTCGAACTTCGATCTCCCCGTCCTTAGCAGTCGAGCTCAACACGACTAGTGCGTTAGCCAACTACGCCACCGAGGTGGGTTTTGTTATTATTACTACTCCCTTTATTTCCATGTTAATTTTTATTTTTACTCCTACAACAGTTTTTATAACAATTTCTTTTTGAATTCTAAATAGAGTAGTTTAGTGTTTGTGTAAAATGTCTTTACTCTTTCCGTTTTTTGTTTGATGAAATATACAAAGTTTTAATATTACTCAATATGTGTTTAAATGTGTTTGTGACCACTTCTCTAGAAGACAGAAGAAAGGAATAAGAGGTCAAATTTGTACATTGAATTTTCCCACATTTTTAATATTACCCTGGGTGGGATTTCTTCATTAAATTTGCACTTATTATTTTACTTTTACTTGATTTCTATCAATTATTTCCATTTTTATAAAATATTTGGCCATAATGTTTTTCTGGAATATCTAAGTTAATTCCAACCTTTCTCATTTTTTTAATAATAGCTAAATGCAGTTTAATCACATTAGTTTAAATATCTTTTTTATAGACAGCAATTCCTTTTCTTTATAGTTTTTGATTTTTGATTTAAAACTCAAATTGTGTTTTTTCCTTTTTATAATCCTATCACTTTATTTAGTATATATTCTTCCAACAAGCAGACACTCGCATAATGTAACATTTTAACAACTAGTATTTAAATTCTTTACTTGTAACCTATCATGACAATTTCACATAAAACCAGTATTCACTTTCAGAAGGTGTGAGTAGACTAACTCTTCATGGAAACAAGGAGTCTACAGGGGATGCTAAAGTAAGTGATTTTTTTCTTAGTCAAGGCACTTGTTTGTTTAGCTTGTTTATGTTTGTTTTGTTCCTAATTTTTCATGTAGTGTGGTTTAAGTTCAGTAATTGTATTGTGAAATGCATGGCAGTAAATTAATACTGTATACCTTTAGTGCTGTATGTTTAATAGAATAAATCATTGCAATAACACAAATTTATAAATGTTTATTTTTTCTAAGTAGCAATCAAATCTCTATTGTAGAATTGCTTTTCTATGTGTGTAAGTATATTTGTGATCTTTTCTGCCAAAGTAATTTTGGATATTTAATAACACTTTTAAGAGACGATTTTAACTAGCCAACTTAAATAAATGTAAAATCGAAGATACATGCCAATGTTTCAGTATTAGTAATTCAAGGAGTCATTCAAAATCCATAGTTTAATTTCTTGGAGAAGAGAACCAAAAACAAAAATATGAATGAGTAATTTGTAAAACTGATGGAACTTCTAAATGGAAACAGAGACATAATCTTAACATAAATGACACTTAAGAAATGTAATTGAAAATAATTAGATATATATATAAAATAACCCTTGAAAAAACTTTTAAGGTTCATAATATTATATTAAGAAAAGGGTACTTTCTTATATCTATAATAGTTAACTAAAAATTAGAAGAGGTTTTTAAGAAAAAAATTTTGTAATAATAAGCTTGGGCCCAAATTGTGGGGACATCAATTAATTAAATGGCAGTCTCATCTAGTCTAATTTGCTGATAAGGGGAAGGTTTCAGTTTTAATAACAGCCGGATAAATTTAGTGTTGTTTTTCCTCGTGGGTTTTGCTTCATCTGACTTTGCAAACTCAGCTAAATTTATTCTCAAATTTTACTTACCTCATTCTTAACCTCCATTTGTAAAGTTAAAATCTATATAAACAAACTGGTATTAAGACAGTGAGAAAAAAGTATTATAATCATTATTAGAGTTTATTAATAATAAGAAGGAAAACTAAAAAAACATATTAATTAAATAAAAAGTTATTTTTTTTTCTTAATCTGTTCTTGCTATTAGAAACTTATAATTAACTAAACTCAGAAATAAAACTGAAAGTCTATAAATCAACGCACCCATATTATTCTGGAAAGAAGAAGGTAAACCATACCATTAAAAACCCACTTCCATTGCCGAATGATATAAGGTGTCACCCGCATTAAGTTGGCCTGTCAATAACTGGGAGACGGGCGTTTTAGTATTGTTTGGGCTTCTTGAGGTTGGATTTTCCCACAGTTTTAAATGCAAATACAGGTAGATTACCTCTAAAATGTCTTCCTCGTCTCTTCCCCATTATAGTTATCATACATGTGTATAACCTGAGCAGTTAGTAAGACGTGATAAAATAAAATATTTATACATATATCATTAAAAACTGACTTCACTTCAGCAACGATTCTATATTTTAAACTATACTAGCTCAAATGAAAATATTGTCTTTGCTAGTCAGAAAATGTTTGTATGTTGCAAGAAATCCTTGAGTCAATTTTTGCATATGGTATTCAAATTACCTCCTCACACGTCTTTTTTTCAATTCATATGATAAATCTTTCTTTTCCTTGGCCATATTCAACAGAGTGGTTACCTATTCCTGGCGTTTGGTATCTCCCAAAATTTCAGGCACACACTTCTGTTTTTATGATTCAGTGTTTTTCATACAGGAATCCCTGCGGTCCCATGAGATGGTAAAATTACAAAACTTGTATATCACTGCTTATGTTTTTCGTTCATATTGTGTATTTAACTATTTATTAAAATAGAATTTATAAATATAGAAAAATTATATATAAATACCCACAAAACATTTTACACTTAGGAATGTCAAACTCTCTTTCACAATATCACTACCCTCAATTTTTATGAATATCATTATCAAAATAATCAATTGTTAATCTATGCTTAGACATCATGGCTGCCTATAGCTTTTAAAGCCTGAAAACAGAATTGATTAATTGATATCAAAATTTAATTATCAAATTAATTAAAAGTAGTAGTCTTGATTTTAAATTTAACCTAAAAAAATAGCCTGAATATCCTTGAAAATAAATATCCTGTGATCCTTTTTATACCCTTTAAAATCCACAAAAACGATTACTATCAGTAAAAACGGCAGCCCTGGCATTGTGCATACTCTGTAGTTTAACCATGTTGAAAATTATATTACATGAAATGGTAGCTCCCCCCCTCCCTCTAAAAAATGTTATGGTAAAATATTTTTAAAAATTGGTCTTAACTCAAATGCATATTTTGAATGGCTCTATTTAATTATAGTATTTGAGAACACCTCTATCTCAAAGTAAAGAATATTCAAGTGTCTACAGATGCTAAATTGATTCTAGTTAAGAAACAAACCGTGTATAATTATTTTCTATGTTTTGGGGGTTAGACTTTTTCTCTCCTTCCCTATCTTTCCTTAACTTTACCTCAACCCTTTCCTTGGCGCAGTCAAAGAACAATGTTGTTTGGTCTTATGTTCCCTGGTGCAGGCATGATTTGACCTTTCATTACAATAAGTTATTGTAATTAGAGATGGGAAAAACAGTGATTTTACGATATCAGTGAATACAGTGACTGTGATTTTAAAATATCGGTGATATATACCAGTGATTTTCCACTGTTAGTATTTAGCTGCTGTCCGAGTAGGCGCGTACAATCGAGTATCGAGTAGGAGTATGGAGTATTTCTGAGTACTGTGTATTTACTATTTACTCGAATAATCCTATGACATTCGGTTGTCGGTTGGAACTTGAAAGGAGAACTAATTACTTGGAAGTTTGGCGGCTTGCAATGGAATTCGACTTAACATAAGCTCTTTCTGTCGGCACTCGGCACTCGGCACTGACATTGACATTATTGACATACAGCTACCTAATCTCCGGGTTTCGTGTTGCCTGAATAATGTACAGTCATTACAAAAGTATGCGTTTTAAGAAGTTTAATACAATTGAAAAATAGAGAAATAAAATATGTTATTCAGTATTTTATAGTGAAATGTTATGTAATTTGGGCAAAATTAGTGGTCCAACAAGCAGGTCATATATTATATTATTGTAGTGTTATTTTATTTTAAATATTGTACATATAATATTAGATGAGCTATACATCTATTAGAAGCAAATAAACCTATAAGATGCTAGAAAATATGTAATCAATTATTATATAAACACACTTTAGATTAGACTATAGGATGATGAGGATCATCAACGCATTGTAAATATTAAGGTTTATTTCTATTTTTCCTATTTTGTTACTTATTTTAATTCATTATTTACCATTTTGGGGATAGGATCACCGAAAAAAAGAAATGATTTTTTTTCGTAGCCTACTTTTAAAAAGAATCCGGAAATGTGATTTGCTTAGTAAGCTAAGCTTGCTTTTGTATTTTGCTCTTAACAACAAATGTTTTGTATTGAAATGCATGGGAAGGAAACATTTAAACTATTAAAGTCATTTTTACGTAGCAATCTTATACTGATTTTGATAAATGAGCTCTAAGAGATCAAGTGTTTTAAATAGAAATAACACGTAAAACATGCCAGTCAATAAGGTCGATTCTCAATTAGTTGGTAGAAAATAAAAAATAAAAGAATAACAAAGGCCGTGAAGCGAGTATTTATTCGAGTGTCTAGAAAAAGAAGCAATACTAGCTCCGTAGCTCGAGTATTGCGAGTATTTCGAGTATTGTGAGTATTGTGAGTATTTCGAGTATTTCGAGTATTTCTGATATCTCAATCACCGATACTTTTGGGATCGAGTAACTGGGAGTATCAGTGATCAAATGGTATCGGTGAAAAAATCACAGTCAGTGATATATCGCCCATCTCTAATTGTAATGTCATTCATCATTGAACCACAATATTTTTTAGCCAGTCTGAATACTTTATATTGAAGCTGATATATGAAGCTATAATAGTACCACGAGTAAGGTATTAAAAGAGAAAGAGAAAACAAATGAGCTATGAAAATATTTGTAAGGTTAGGTTATTGTATATTGAAACCCATTAACTACATTTGTGTTAACTAAAAAAAAAATTGCACCCGGCTCGGTGGTGTAGTTGGCTAACGCGCTTGTCGTGTTGAGCTCGACTGCTGAGGACGGGGCGATCGAGGTTCGAATCCCGGTCAGGTGAACTGGGGGTGGTTTTTCCTAAATGGTTTTCCACTTTACCTCCACGCAAATGCGGGTTCACCTCCTCTAATTCAACCTTCCCAATTCCTAATCCATTAGCGTAATTAGTACTTAAAAGCGTATAACCCAAACGGGTAGTAAGACGCGTTGCTAAATAATAAATACAAAAAAAATTGCAATTTATCATGGAAGCATCCCCAGGATTCCACATACTTGTAAGTGTACTAAGTGACTGATCTAGACAAGACCTACACTAATGGGATAAGTAAAGGGATGATTGGTTGACTATACCCTATCCTGTTTCCTATAATACGATTGGTGTCTGTGTTCATAATACTTGTCCTTCATGGGTCTAGTCATTCTATTAACATGACTTTAATGCTACATATTTTGGTTTGTCTGGGCCAGGGAGCCATTTGTTTCAGTATTCCTTGGTGTCTATTTATGTTTGGATAGAATGAACAATATTTTGTTTGTTTTATTATTTTTCTTTTTCTCGTTTCTTCGTGGCTTATTTCGGCTATACTAATTAATTTGGGTTAGTGATATCGTCAATTTGATGTATTTTTTGAAAATTAATAAATATAGCCATGTGTATCATATGTATTTGATGGCTCTGTTTTTATTGTTTTTTTACTTTTGTTTATTTAGTTTATATCATTATGTTGTATGCACAGCCCAAAGTTAGGTTTAAAGTGATAACTGGCCATTTGACAGCCTCCACAAGCTCTAAGATAAGAAAAAGCTCAATGAGTTTACTACACTATAGCTATCTAAAACTCATTGATCAGATTTATAACAATTAATAAACGATTTTGAAGAAATTCGCATTGAGGTAGGAGTTGCCACAATCAAGTCTAAAATAAGACTTTGATGTTGAATCACATGACAAGCGGATTGAATATTTATACATGACCTTTTATCAGGTTAAGGAGTTTTGTGCACGATTTATTATACCTGAACTGAATCCAGGCAGCCAGCACAGACTTTTTCTTATGGAGCATGTTAAAGGGTTATGTTTACGCGACTCGCCCAAGAATAATTCGGAAACTTAAAGAATTGTGGTGAGGGCAAATTATGATGTTCATCTTAAAACATTGTTTTGCTAAAATATTAATTCAAGACCTTGTTACATATTGTTAATCTTTTTTTGCATAAAAATACTTTTTTTCTACAATATCTTGCATTTCCCTAATAGGTCTTATAATTCTTTGTCATTTCTGCATTGAGAAAGACATTTCAGAAACCTCTTATAGCTTATTAGTGATAGTAGACAAACAGTGCTGCATTTCCCCTATTCTCAAGAAATATTTCAACGTCTTAGAGTGCAAATTCTTCTTTTGATATAAGACATATTATGTCTATGTTCTCTGTTGTGTTGACATGAGGCGAATATGAAGGATTGGATGATGCATTGAAACAATTATATTTCTATTAAATAACATAGCTGTAGGATTTTTGGTCTGGTAGGGAAACATCTCGACGTCGCCTTTTGGGTTAGCGATGGGACTGACTTAACGACATTTTTAAATATATCTACTATATTACTCACGACTAAATTAGTGAAAGGTCTGTTCAGAAATGTGGCTGGATATATATATATATATATATATACACACACACACACACACACACACAGCAAAAACAGCTTAATAATAAATTTTCCTTGGTATAGCCCTAGCAAACAGCTCCACTAATTCCTTTAACTTTTTAACACTCATTAGATGGAAGTGCGAGTGCGCATAATATTTATTGTAGCATTGTACTCGGTAGGTTTTATCAGTTTTAACTACAATAAAACTTCTCTCAGCACTATAAAATGTAACAGGCAGCATTAAAAGAGTTCTAAGAGCAATACAAAGATGTATATAAACTGCAGGAAGGTTTTTCAGATCTTTGTATTGCTTATCAGCTCTGGCACTTTTAACGGTATTGGGCCGAGCCGATCAAGTCTGATCGTGAAACTTTTAGTGATATTAGGCGGAGATGATCAGATTGGTTCATGGCACTAAAAGGGCTAAGACTCCCAAATACATTTCTGGGGTACTTAACTAACTAATTGAACTGGGGAATATTAAAACATACTAGGTCACTCTTTATAAGATTCTGAGATAATGGTGGGAAATGATTCCACAAAGGTAAATATAACTACCTATGCATAAACACTTTAAGCTATAAATATAAAACATAATATAGGTGGTCTGTAAAATCCTGAATAAAACAAAAACATTCGATTCACTAACTTAGAACCTTTTTGTTAATGCTAGCGATGTTGATTTGCCTTAAAAAATTATCTATTTTATACCCTTTTCTTTAATTTAAAGGAATATTAAGATCAAACTATATTTTTTTTTAAAAACCTCTCAAATTTAAAAAAAAACTATTTTAGAAAATGTTTGTTTATAAAGGGTTTTGTTTTGTTTGAAAATGCTAACTTTTAATTTTTCAGTTTTAGCGTAAAAGATGTTTAAACAACCTTTAATGTTTTCTAAAACTTAAATCTTAGCCCAAAAAATATTTTTGGGATAAAAAGTGTTATCATTTCAAACACCTTATTTCAAACAAAATAATTCTGTTTTTTTAATTGGATTAAAAAAACAGAATTTGCTTTCATTTACTATCTATATTTTATTCATTTTTGTATTTTTTTCAAATTGACCTTTTAAGTGCTAAACAGTTTTTTTATTAGTCTTCAAAAATTTGGGTGGACTGACTTAAAAGGTTCTAGTATTTCCCAATTCAATTGCCCTATAATTTGTAATAATATCGATTTATCGCGCCACTCTTTCAGGCGTCGATCTTAGTACCATGTGATCAATCGCCCCGCTTCGGACGTCGATTGATTCACTGCGGATTAACTCCCTGTTATATGCTGTGATGATTTTAGGTTGTCTTAAGCTCCGTTATCGAGCGCCTATCACCACTGTACGGAAAAGATACCGTTTAATCAGCTGTCTATAGCTCCGTGTTCGAGCACTAATTAAATCGGTATTAATATTATTAAAGAAAGAGAAATGTTGATGGCTGTTATTTCACACACGGTTTATTTATATTACACCAGTAAATTACTTGCACATATTTCAATTAAATGTTTCATATAACTGCACACTTGTGATATTGAAGTGATTTATTTTATAATGTGTTAGACTGTGACTGACTCGTGCGTGAGCGTGATCTCGGTGTAGATGTGAGATGCCGGAGATCATCCTCCTCATGCCATAAACATACGCACAATGGTTTATATATGACCTACCCCTTGCATTTCTCTCCCCTTTTCAAAAGTGTAAAATTCAACTAATAGAAAGAGTTCTAGCGACAGGTTTTGTGAAGACTAGCTTCTTATTGGTATAGATAAATGTCGTCTTATGCCAAATACTATGAAGTTGTTCCCTTTAACAAGAAGCAACGCAGTTGCTCTTTTACCAGGAAAGATGGTATAAAAAATATACTTTAGGGTGAGATTCTTTTCACATATTTTCTGGGAATCGCATGTTTCTTCATGGATGAATCTTAAAAGGATACTCTACCTATATTGCTTTAAAGAAAAATTACCTTCATCCATGACTTTTTACATAATTTAGATTAATCCAAATCAATACATTACAAATTCTTACATTCACTCTTACTGCCTTGCCTTTGTACAAAGGAATATTTACAGCATTTTTCGAGTCATTAAGAACATTCAAAATTCCAGCACACACATTTAACAATTCACATAATCTGGCAAAAAGTACCATACCCAAACACTTAAATATTTCACTTGTGATCTCATCTACGCATGTAGCTTTGCCATTCTTTAACACTTTAGCCAGATAATTTTTACACTCATATCATTTTCTCTATTTTCTGCCACTTTTTCTATGTTTTTGCCATACATTTGCTCTAAATACGCCTTCATCACTCTTTTATACTGTTTTCATGTCATTCAATAGACAAGACCATTGGTAAAGGAGAGATCAGGTCTCAAATCTCTCAGGTTGGCTGAGGGTTGTTTTCAGCACAGATGTGGGTGTACTTTCTCTAATTTAAACCTTTCTAATCCCTAACACATTAGCCTAATTAGTACAAATGTGTATAACCCAAATTAATAACTAGACACATTGCTAAAAAATTGTCTATTATTATTATAGACTTAGCATTGATGATCATATTAAAGACTTGATTAAAATTGGAGGTCCTGTTTACTAGTTTAAGCTAAATCCAACAAAACCATTATTGCTGCTACTCACTATTAAGTTGCTTTACAGAGAGATTGTAAACTAAAACTAGATTAGATAAAATACAATTTTGTTACATATGTAGTTTATAAAACTAATCTGAGAATTGAAACTTAAACCTTTTACATTTGTGAGAATTTGTTAATTAGTAGGTATTTGAAAAACAAATTGCGGTTGTTAAGGATTGCTGAATTGGTTCATGAGTGCCATTAAAATTGGCGAAAAGGTTAAGTTCTCCTATAACTTACCAAGTAAAAACTGTGATATTGAATATACTCACAAACAAAAATTGTTGGTTTGAATCGGAAATCTCACATAATTAAGGAATTAACTGAGCTACCAGATAATAGAAAGGATACACATATTAAAACTGCCTACCGCATTGAACTAAGTTATAGAATATATCATGAATAAATATTGGATACATACGTAAATATTTTAAACAAGTCATGTGTGCTATCTGTTACTTTTTTCTATTGCCCATTGATATTTTGTATTTTGGAAGATTAACCCTGTTCATTATTATTAAATATAATAGGTGTAGTGTATGCTATACATAGTATATTTGTCATTGTCATGTTGGTAACGTCTAGTGGATCTTGCTTTTAGAGATATGTTCTTTGATTTTATATGTACAAATGTGAGTGTATGTCTTGGCATTCTTGAGATAGTATGCATCTAGAGAGTAATAAAGTGTATAGCTTTTTGATCTTCTTAGTAGATTATTGTAAAGTTTACTCTAAGAATCATTCTTATATAAGTACTTTTTACATTAGTTTTCATTAAATGAAAACTGCACCCACTAATTAAAACACCACCTTTTAATTCTAAAAGTTAATTAAAAATCTGTTGCTAGATTTTGTAATTTTTTGTACATTTTTAAAATTGCTATTACTTTTCACTGTGTCTTGGGTCCTAGTTAGGCCTTGCGCATTTACGTCTTATGCTAATGAAATAGTGAGAAGAAAGGTTGAATTTGATAGGTAATTTTCTCACATTTATTTGGGGAGAAAGTTGTAAATCATAGTAACACATTAGACCATGCAACCACAGATGCAGGTGTCATTGTTATTGAATATAAATAAATGTGTGGTGATGAAATTTAGTCCAGTAAGACATATATTTGAGATGTACATAATTAAATTATGAAAATATCAGAAACAAAAATTGTTTTTATATTATAAGCAATTACCTAGTTTACCTATTTCTTAATTATACATATGTACTCCTCTTTTAATACCTATGTAATTTTATTTACTATCATTTTTTGTACATGTTATTGTTTCAATATTCATTTAATTTTTCAATTACACTATTTTCTTTTTTATTAATCAGTATGAATGTGGGGAATGCCAGGCCTCCACCGTGGCTCAGATTCCACGTTAAACTGTCCTCCATTTCATCTCACAATCACCCTACCATTACACATTAGCGTAAGTGCGTATAACATGAACGGGTAGTAAGACGCGGTGCAAATAATAATAATAATAATAATAATTAATCAGTAGTTGACCATATCAAATATTGATAGGCAATGTCTATTTCGTGAAATTTACGGTTTTATGTGTACTAAGTGTACAGAAGGCTGAGTGGCTTGACTACCTGTGAGTATTCTTCTGAGATAAAGGTAAGTTTTCTTCACATTTGCTGTTATTAGAAAGATTAAATGAAAATATAATCACTTCAGATACTTATTGCCTGTGTTCACAGTGGTGGAAGAAATATATAATTTCTTCCCCTGCTCCTTGTCATCTTGGTTACACTCGCTGTCATTAAAGCTTTGTTATAGCCTCACACCTTGCTTAGAGGTTCTTTTTAAAATATTCTAACAGTGGATTTATCTGTGTGTGTGTGTGTGTGTGCGTGCGTGCATCTCTGGTTTTAAACAATAGAGTGAAAAAGTCCGTGTAAGCCCCCTACCATTTATTTGATCAAGCTAATATTTGCTAATCGTATGGTTGTAAACAGTCTTCAAATACCAGCGACTAGCTACACACCTGAAAAAGTTTATCCATTGAAAGGGGGTAAGGGGTTAAGTTGGGGAGCAGGTAGGGATTGCTGGTACCTAAACTAGTGTGTTCTGACCACCACCCCTTTACAAAAAAAACTATTTGAAAGCGACTTGTTTCACTGTTAACTTCAACTTTTGGTCCCCAGTGCCCAAGGACTCAATCTAGCTCAAGGAGTGCAATAAATCTCCTGTAAGGCTTAGTGTCTGGGGGCTTAGTCTGTGCCTTAGATTGAAATACACAATATGTATAATCTACTGCTAACACAATTTATAGCACAACCGGTACATCGCTTGGCTGGAACATGACTAACTATTTATTATTTGAAATACCCTTAAGACTAAATTCATCAGACATCTGTCTGCGTTATAGTGAACTACAAATGTAAACATACATGAACGTTTTGACGGTAATAATTGAACTCCAACACCCCCCGTCAATTTTGAGTCCAAAAGGTCAATAAGTAACAATCAAGCACATAAACCCAATTCGTTGACACACTTCTCGTGTTTGGCTCCAGGAAGAGGTTTTCTTAAGATGTCAGCCACCATATCCTCAGTCGATAGATCTTCAAGCCTTAGTGGGTGATCTTGGAGAGCTTGACAAATTAAATGAAACTTTGTCAATATGTTTCGATCTTGAGTGGAAGACAGGGTTATGTGCCAATTTTCCAGCTGATTGATTATCATTGAAAATAATGATGTTCAACAACTCCTTTCAACTAAGTTCTCGTACGAAGGTCATCAGGAAGATTGCTTCTTTCGCGGCTTCGGTGAGACTCATATATTCTGCCTCGGTTGAAGATAAAGCGACGGTTCTCTACTTTCTTGAGCACCATGATACCGCCGCTCCGGACAAAGTGAAAGTGTAACCTGTATAATTCTTTCTGTCAGTGTCACAGTTTCCCCAGTCGGCGTCTGCGAAGCCAGAAATGCCTTCATTATCCCTGGAGTAAACCAACGTCTTGTCAATGGTTCCTTGTAGATATCTTAGCACACGCTTGGCGGCTTGCCAGTGAGTTGAGGTGTGACAATTATCATATTGACTCAGCGTGTTGACTGCGTAAGCGATGTCGTGACGGGTACCAATGGCGATGTACATGAGGGCTCCAATCAACACTCTGAATGGATATTGCTTTGTTTCTTCTGTGTTAGTGGAGGAAGAATACACTTGACCCCGGTTGATATCGGTGTCTTCGCTGGTTTGCAGTCATCCATCCCGAACTTATGTAAGACATCCCTGATGTAGCCACTCTGACATAACGTGACTTTGTCCTTAGATTGGTTCACTTCAATCCCTAAACATTGATTTATAGCTCCATGGTCCTTTACATCAAATTTGTTTGACAGTTCACCTTTAATGTTTCTGGTTCGCTCCTGGTTTCCAGAAGCAATCACAATGTCATCAACATAGATGAGCACATAGACTGAGTGTTTACTTCGACTATCGACGTACATGCATGGGTCAGAGTTTGTGGGCTGCAACCCGATGGATTCTAAGGTTGCACTTAATTTAGCGTAACACCGTCGACCAGCTTGACGCAGCCCGTAAATGGCCTTCTGAAGTTCGCAGACTTTGTTACCGGATTTCAGTTTATGAAGCATGTATTTTGCTTTCTCAAAAATGCTGTCATCATTTTCAGTTCTAATCATCTTTTGTAGTGCCTCGACAAGCAAGTCCGGCTGTTCCATGAATGTTAGTGTGTCGATGTCACCATTCAGATAGGCCGTTGTAATGTCGAGCTATGAGACTTTTAAGTTGAGCTTAGCTGACAATGCCATGAGTAATCGAAATGACTCAATCCTGGCAACTGGAGCAAAAGTGTCCACAAAGTCGATTCCTGGTCTTTGGGCAAAGCCTCTTGCGAACACCCTTGCTTTCCTTCGAAGTAAGGTTCCATCGGGTTTATACTTGTTTCGGAGAACTGCCCTACATTCAATGACTCTTATCGTTGGTTGGCCAGACTAGACTGCTGACGATGGTGATATTGTGGCTCATTCCTTGTCGGGTGTACAGAGGATAGTTTTTTCTAAACGACTTCCCACTCTCCATGCTGATGC
Source organism: Timema shepardi (assembly GCA_902151425.1). Taxonomy (NCBI): domain Eukaryota; kingdom Metazoa; phylum Arthropoda; class Insecta; order Phasmatodea; family Timematidae; genus Timema; species Timema shepardi. Next base: position 46,574 of record CABFVX010003283.1, read on the forward strand.
GGGCACACTTCCTCTAAACTCACCCTTCCTCATCCCAAACCTATTATCATAATTGGAATATAAGCCCATAACCCAAATGGGTTTTACTAACGTAAACAATTGTCTCCAAAAAAAAAAAAAAA
>CABFVX010003283.1:46783-89804 GCA_902151425.1 Timema shepardi
GGGTTCAATCCTCGGTCCCGGCACAGATTTATCTGATTACCAAACCCTTCCTTCACCTCTGACAAGACATCTTGTGAATGTGGGGAATGCCAGGCCTCCACCGTGGTTCGGATTCCACGTTAAACTGTAGGTCCTTCATTTCATCTCACACTCACCCTACCATTACACATTAGCGTAAGTGCGTATAACCCGAACGGGTAGTAAGATGCCGTGCTAATAATAATAATAATAATAATAATAATAATAATAATAATAATAATAACTGCAAGAAAGTCCTATTTGATTACATAGGTTATTTTTTAAATCTGGCAGAATAAATAAGCCCAATAATCTATTTGACCCTGCTTGAGATTAAACTAGAATACTTAAACACTTGCTACCGCATCTAGGTGTGAATAGTTTTTTCTCAACAACTGGGGGGTCATTAAATGAACCTAACTTTGTGGAAGGTGGTTGTTTGATTCGAAATGGATATTTATGTCCTCTCTCTAGTGAAACCATGTTTAAAATAAGCATTAAAAAAACACCAATTCTTGATGGCACCTAGCCATACCCTTGTTGAAAGACTTAAGCTCTCCCACAGAACACAGGCATTTAACCTGGGGGCTCTGGGTTAGCGTGGGTCATTAAATATGGGGATCGCTACATGCAGTCAGCCCTCAGTGATAACAGTACAATCAAGGGCCAGTTTTAGCAACAACAACAACAACAAAAAACTAACTTTAAACACAGTTCCACTAGAGAGAAGACAAAATTATCCTTCTTGAGTCCTTCGGCCGGCCTCCCCGAAGTTGAGTTCAGGTAGCATCCCTGCTTACTTACTAAGACTGCTCATTACAATGGTCTTCTCCCACCCACCCTCCAAAGCGATAGTTTGGCAACAATTTTGAATTTATTTTGCCTTAAATATCTAAATTGATCTATAAACCATAATTTTTCTCTTTTTTTATTATGAAAATATTTTCTGAAAATGTAGTCAAATGTTTTTACACTACTTAAAGTTATTTCAGTTTACTATATATTACACTATAGTGTAAGCTATATGTCCCTGAAAAATAAAGATAAAAATATGAATTTAAAGAAAATGCCTTATCTGTTCTTTAAAAAACGCAATACAAAAATCAGTTAGTTCATTTAACGTTATTACACATCTTAAGTATTTATCCTAAGCTTTTATATCAACACACAAGTTGCAAATTATTTTAATTATGGGAATGTCTGAATAGAGGAGACCACATTCAATTAATTTAAATTAGTTGAAAAATGACACCAGGACACAGGAATTTAACCAAAAACTTTTGGCTTACCGCGTCAATGGTCAACATTCATCACATATTCAGCCTTAAGCTATGAGTGAAGAATGACCCCAAGCTCAGGAAGAATCTTGTATAGATCAATGGTAGAGTTTTGGCGTGCCAAGTCAAAAGTTCTCAGTTTGATTCCCATTTCCAGGTGACATTTATCAACTGGTTTTATTGATCCTTAACTAACCAAAACACACTTAATATTATTGAGCTTCATCCACACTTGGTGTACTTATTTTTATGTTGTTTTCTGTGAACTTTCTCTGAAGTGCTTGAAAGATGGATTAAAAATTAAACCAAGATTTATTTATCCCAAAGATGATACTATATTAATAGAAATTGATAATTGTTTACTTTTCATTTGATATTATCTGCCACCAAAATAAACTTATACCCATGCCCAGACTATTCATTCACCAAAGTACCCTTGATTAATTTTATATTCATTTTATAAATTTCCAATATTCAAGCTCCCAACTGTTTGTTGAGCTTTCAAAACAATCGCCAATATGCCCTAACAAATTGGTGACAGTAATTTTTGTCAATCTGAAACATGTAAAAGTAATCTAACTCATCAAAATATTTTAAATAATTCATGGCTGAAGTGTATGTCCTTAACTCCTATTAAAATACTCTCGCTTATTATATGTCTTCATTGTCCTAATATGAATCAAATAACATCAGTAAACATTTGTTTTTTCAATTAAATCCAACAGCACACACTGGAATGTTTCGAACAGTTAGCTTACAAAAAGAATGTTGGCTATGTGGTTTTCTATTTAACTTGTGGTCCACTCATTAACCTCTACATCAGTGGAACCAGAAGTTTAAGTTGAGGTTATGTGATAACCTGAAATTGAAACCGGTAGCAAATTTTTTAACTTGAAGTTAAATTTAACCTCAACAAAACCTGACATTGAAAAAGTAATTATGGCTGGATTCGAGTTGTATTTGTTATTTTAGTTTCTACATTTAACTCATTGACACTTGAACACAACATATTAGCTGACCCTCTTTTTTCAATAAAATATCACTCACTAAAACTGCTTGAGATTAGGAAAAACGGTATAATTGAAAAGCCTTTAATGTTTTTAAAATAAGATCCATTGAGAATATAGATTTTCTCTCCAATCTTCTGTCATACCTATACTATTTGCATTTAAATAGAGGTTTAAACTTGTTTTATGTGTGCATTAACCAAATTCTTATGACACTAAATCCAGAATTTCTCCAATAATACTTCCCAAATGTTAAATTTCAAACTTGATAAATTTAAATACAGTACATTATAAATAATAAATCTTATTTTAAAAAACCTCTAAACCTATACTCAGGGGCACACAAACAAAGATGTCAGTCTTGTCCATTTTTGTTTTCCAATGACCAGGTCTGTTTTTTTAATCCTGACGGGATGTTGTAAAGTAATTTTTTTCATTGATGTTTTTCCACTCACCCTCCATGTAAATATGATACATTTCCTCAAAATTCTACTTTCTCATCATTTTAATACTATTATGATAATGTATCTATCCTGTCCAGGTAATAAGATGCCTTGTACATACAAACTTTTATCCAATATTTAAAGTTGATTATTAAAAAACCTACAATAAAGAATCTCTATTTTGCTGCATTTATCTGAACTAAAATGTTGCTTGGGTGTTTTGGATCGGCTCAGGTATTTTATTCACAAAATTTATGAAATGTAAGTAAGATATATATATATATTACAGCATTTATGTCAAAGGAAAATAAACACCAAAAGATTATTTCTACCATAAAAGTTTAATATTGAGTTTTTCAGTTACTTTATACACTGATGAACTTTGGATGACCCTAAAATATCCATGAACATATTCTTTGCTATTTTCCATTATATGCTGCTATTTTATTTATATCTATAAATTCAGATTTTGTGTTTTACTTTTTATTTTGTATGGCAATACAATTTAGTTATATCTCTTCTTTTTTTTCCTTTAAATTTTGAACATAAAGATAAATTTTAACATCTTTTTAAGTGTACAATACTAACAAATTGTGTATTTCCATTAACTTATTTATTTCTAGTTCATTTTATGACCTAATTATTATACTATAATTTGTGTTGTTGCAATGAATTGTAGGAAGATTGATTTTAATTTAATATGTGGAGTTCTCGGCATCACTTCACTCTTTTATCATAAATTAAGAACGCACTGTTATATTTTACCTCTAATTTCAGAACTAAAATTTCACACCATTTTTAAACTTTAAAATGGTTGTTACAAAATTTATGGTTGGTGCTAAAAAATCATCAAAATATTTTAATTTTCAATCAACATTTACACATGATTTTTGGAAGAAGTATATTAGTTTCAGTTGAATTCTTGCACAAAATGTATTGAATTTGTCAATTTTAACACAGCCATATTGTTTTCAACTGTGTGGCATAAATTTTTATCTCCTCTGTGGTCTACTGGTCAGAGTTCTCAAGTTAAATTCCCAGGGCTTCTAAACTTTATCTATGAAGTAGTAGGTCTGGAAAAGGGTCATACTTAGCCTCATGATGACCAATAAGGCGCTACTTGAATAAAAAAAAGTAGCAACTATGATTTAGAAAACTGAGATAAATGGCTGGAGGACTCATTGTGCTGACCACACGACATCCTCTACCCACAAAATTGTTGGCATTATCATAACAAACAACAGCGGCTGCTTGGTTAATATAGATTACTTTGACTCACACGATGGAGTATGGCATAACTTAACATTATTCATAATTTACTTTTTTTTGTTGTTGAAAATTTAATGATATACAATATCTCTTAAGTGATAATCATAATTTTATTTGACAACAACTTGTATAAACCTCAATTTAAACAAAATGTAATTCTTTTCTTTTGTATTTATTAAAAATGATATTGATAGGTATACATTGGCTATTGATATTTGGCTAAATTTCACTCAATAGGCAGAATAAATTGCCACTAAACCAATTATGTATAAGTATTGAGGTTGCAAAATAACTCGTGTTACATATCCTTCCACCAAACAGGTGTTTCCTAATCTACACAACTACTGTGGACGTCCCCTCCAGTTTACTCGAATGAGATACTACCCTGATAAGTCACTACTTTTAAATAATAGTGAGGTAAGTGAAATGGTTATGCATTAGCAAAGTATAAATGACAATACTTGAATACACATTTATTCACATTATATTACTAACTCTGTATTCCATACTCTAATTTTAATATTCTAGGGAGATGTTGTCAAATCAAACACTACCTCATACATCTGTACCGATATTAGCTAGACACAGCTTATTAAATAGCTATAAACTTAAATCATTGTCTCTGTATTGTTGTCACTAGGACCTTGAAACTACATGGTCACAATATCTTATTTAATTCATACATAATTTTGCAATTAAGATTTATTCTAGGAAAAAAGACATCAACAGTGTGACTGGATGAATTATTTGCTAAAATTGCAATTTAATCCTGACTTTGAACTTTCGCCGCTCCTCCCCCCTACCACCAGCCCATTTCCAATAAAAAATGCAAGTATATTTGCCATTCATCTTTATTTCTTAAAGTTCGGAATATTAAAAAGCTTAGACAACATTTTTTTAAATAAATTAATAGAAGCAAAAAGCAGAATTTAAAATAATTTGAGCATGAGCAGAATGTTTCAAAAACATAGCACCACACAATACTTCTTTCTGTACATTTTGAAGCCAACTCTTTTGCCTCTTTCCTCACATGAACCTCATTATAATTATAGTTTTACTTATTATTTAATTTGAATGTCTCAATGTCAATTTTTTCATAATTTTCCATGTTTTAAAATACATTTTTATCAATATGTCTTACTGTTACTAATGAGTCATCTTGAAAGTACTAGTAAAATCATGCTTCCAAAAATTGTAAAATGTAGTGTTTAGTAAAATAAGTAATTGTTTTCCCAATGCATTATACCACTCATATATCTATCAACCTATAAAACTTTTGATTACACCAATATGGTAGGAAATATCAATTTAGAAATTTGAGGAAATGAACTCATACTTGCACAGAGCGAAGGTGGGAAACATTAAAGAAAACATCACCCTCATTATACTCGGCTGGAAATCAAATCCCAATTTTGCAGTAACCGGCAAACCAGGCTAGATGAGCCTGAATTAATCCACGTCCCCACCAATGTGTGTGTTTTTAACTGCACAAATATTTACTTCATTAAATATTTATATTTTGTGGCATTCATTGTATCAAAAAGTAGGCTATATTTGTTCTTTCCAACTATCATTTTATAAATAGGTTACTGTTAAGATAATTGTTTCTCTTAAACCAATTACTCCTGTATTTATTAAATTTATATATAGTTTTCTGTAATCTTTATATCATAATTATTACATGTTTATTTTGGTTTTATTGTTCTAAAATAAAGAAAACCTTTATTTTAAATCAACTAAGAGCTTATAGTTTAACAAAATTCATATTTTATTAAATATTTCACATTAATATAAAATTTATGAAAATTAAATAAAGGCTGTCATATGTTCTCGATTCTAATCTCACATATTACCAATTCAAGGTGAAGTAATGTTAAATGTATAACCTATATACATGAAATGTAATACATAATGTATAAGCTATATACACAATTCACTTCTTAAAATAGCTTGCGTTGTATCCGTCATGTATGTATCATTGAACCACTATGCTCTTGACTTCTTTTTTTTTTACATCAAGTATTGTTTCCAGCCTTACTTATGGTCTGGGTCAGTTTTTTTATTCGAGCCGTATATTTCCACTATCAGCTTGTTAGGCATGTTATAGCTTCATATCCCATATTATCTATCATAATACTAGGACAAGTACAACATCTATTTCCCGGGTGTTAATTCATCACTGTGAAAGGGTAAATCCACATTTCAACAATGATAAATTTTTCGCCCATGCCAGAAATCAAATCCAGGACCCTTATTTCAGTAGATATACATGCCCATCAACTGGTATTCTCTTAACATTGATGGGGTTATTTATACTTAGGATTCTACATATATTAAACTATGCATTACTTTATTATTATTATTATTATTATTATTATTATTATTATTATTATTATTATTAGCACCGCGTCTTACTACCCGTTCGGGTTATACACACTAATATATACGCGCTAATGTGTGATGGTAGGGTGATTGTGAGATGAAATGGAGGACCTACAGTTTAACGTGGAATCTGAACCACGGTGGAGGCCTGGCATTCCCCACATTCACAAGATGTCTTGTCAGAGGTGAAGGAAGGGTTTGGTAATCAGATAAATCTGTGCCGGGACCGAGGATTGAACCCCGGCCGCCACCACAGAAGTCTGACACCTTACCCCTAGACCGCCAGGTCACCATTATTTATTACTTAAACCTTGCCTCGCACAACAAGAACCATAATATATATTCCAACTAAGATGAGAAACTATAGAAAGACTGCTCATTAACTCAAGTTCAACTCTACCTATTATGAATGGAGTTACTATTCAATGTACTTTTATAATATTTTTAGAACTCTAATTAGACTTTTAAGTATTATGGGACTCACTACTTTTACAGATCCTAATCAAATCCAAATGACAAATTTAATTTTTAAATTATGTTTTTTTGATATAGTTTCAGTAAAGAAAAAGAAAAGCAAGCAGTTCTAGGTTCTTTATCATATTTACTACCTACTTTGGTGGCCGCATAGTCTAAGACGCTACTCTAGCTGTAGAATAATAGCCAATGATGAGGAAATCGGGTTTGAATCTTGGTCGGGTGTACTAAGAGTTGTTTTACAAAAAAACTTTCCACCCTCCCTCCACATAAATGTGGGTACACTTTCTCTAAGTACAACCTTCCTAATCCATAAAACCATTAGTGGTACATAAGGGTATAGATTGAACGGGTAGTAAAAAAAGCTATTTACTATTCTCGAGCTCTCTTAAGTACTCATTTATTTAAAGCATTTGAATGATAGACTGAAAAAAGAGAATAAACCAGGTGTACATGCACAACATAAAAATTATACAGGGTCACAAAATACTATTGCCAGCTATTAAAGGCACCATAAATATTTTGATATACGATATACCCCTTTTTCTGTTGAAAGAAAATTCATCGTGTCTGGATATCACAAACTATTATGGTATCTTAATTATGTAGTCGAAGGTGTTTTTTTTTTTTCAAGAATTGTACGTTATGCTTATATATATGGATAGAAGATAAATTGTATAAGATTTCCCCGAAAATGCCTGGTAATCTTTGAATTAGACTAGATAACCAAATTGTTTTCACAAAGGATGATATGCAATATTTCATTGGCAAAGCTTAGAGTGATTGTGAATTTTTGGGAGCACCTACATAATAACTTTGAACCTTTATTAATATCATGCCACATTTTTGAATCTAAATAATGTAACCATATACACTACATACAAAGTCATAAAACCACTAACAATACCTCCATTTTATACCAATCATCTGAATATCATGCACTCCTTCCCGTATAGCCTGGCCACATAACGGCTTAAAAAATTAATTTGATTAATCATTCTCTATTCTCCAAAGTTTTCGAAGAACTGCAAGATTTGAAAAACCTATCTAATAGGACATTAAATTTATTATTTAGCATTATTTAGCACTGCGTCTTACTACCCGTTCGGGTTATACTCTCTAAGTACTAATTACGCTAATGGATTGGGAGTTGGGAAGGCTAAATTAGAGGAAGTGAACCCGCATTTGCGTGGCGGGAGAGTGGAAAATCATTTAGGAAAAACCATCCCCAGTTCACCCGACCGAGATTTGAACCTCGATCTCCCCGTCCTCGGCGGTCAAGCTCAACACGACTAGTGCGTTAGCCAACTACGCCACCGAGGCGGGTAATAGGACATTAAAACTCTGGTCGCCAACAGAATAATACTAATATCACTAAACAAAACGATATTAACCTACTCATAAGCAAACATTGATTGATTTGTATACCCCTCCCCACATAGTATTGTGCTTACCAAGACAATCTGTTTACTACGCATTGATCTTGAAACTATTTTACAAAGCAGGTTTCATGTTAACTGGTTGTGTATCACTTTGACACAATGTACAAAATAATAATAACAGAGGAAAGAAAATGAGTTGTTTACCCTGTGAGACCTCTTTTTTTATGTACTGATAATATATCTCCTCTTCTTCTCACGGGTATACACAATCTACTATTCACACCCGGACAGCAATCATTGCATATTAACATTTCCTTTTTCTTGTTTTATATTCTAGATAGACAATTCTTCGTCAGACTTTTTAATCTACATTTTAGCAGGAAGATTCCTACCCGCCTTTTTCGTAGATAAACCAAAGAGATTGAGTTGTATGTGATTAAAAATAATATATTGACTTCAAGAGCCAAAGAAATTGTTATTTGACGCTTTAAGACTATTTTAAAAATTATATAATGGTTTGATATTCTTTTTTTCAATGGTTATATCTTTAAAAATCAACGAATAAAATATAAATACATTAATTAACATGCAGAATTCTGTTTGACTTGTTGCTATGTCCCAAGTAGATAATGCCCTTAAACCGACCTAAATATTTAAGCTGTTAAGGAACAGTGCTTTTAATATGTGTGGTCCAACTTCAACCCCACAGCGACCAGGATTGGCCCTCACATTTAGCTACTCATTTCTACTTGATGATTCTTTAGCCGGGGTGGTGGCCATATTTGTTTTACGATGCATCTTGCAGAAAAACATGGTTAATCCCACTTATAATTCACAAATGGCATGAACTGGCCCCTCTGGTGAGGTTTGAGCTAGATTACTCTCTTCTCTTTTACCCTGCAGAGGCTCGTTTCTCTCATACGGAAATCAGGCTCTGAGCAAATTTGTTGTGTATTGTATTGTAAACTTTTTTTTTTAACTATGACACCCACAAAAAGTTAGGGGGAAAACAATGATTAAAGGGTACATTGTTGTCAAGGGTGAACACTGGCCATAAGCAAAAGTGTTTTTTTTTGTTGGTGTAGGGTAACTGGCATGGACATTACAGTTGTGTTAGTGCATGTAATGTATTCCAGATAAGCTCGGAAATTAATTGTAAAAGCATGTTGATTCATAACGTGAGTGAATGTTCATAACGAGACTACCAAAGCCTCGAGATTGTAATTTCCAGGAAGGTATTTCTGGGGAGAAAAGGAACACCAAATTACACAACAGTTCACCAACCAAAGCTTAGCCCATCCTCACGTCATAGGACTCTAAACAGGTAACTTACGACCAATTAACCTTTGAACTGGAGAGCCATCCTGTTCTGTTACATGTGCGACACAGTCCTCAGGTCAAAGTGGAATATTCGGCTCGGTCTCACAGAAACGACTATGGTTTTGATGATCATCATAAAATGTGTATGTGTCTATTGATTCACGGCACCCACCACGATAGGTCTAATGGAGAAATGTCCTCAAACAAGGAATATTATATAAGGACTATGTATATAAATAGTATAGTTTGTTGTGGATTCCCCCCCTCCCCCCTCTTTATTTTTGCTTGGGACTAAAAGGGTACTTATGTTAACTTTATTTTGTTTTCAGCGATGTAATTATATTTCGATTTAGGCCTAAATTATAAGTCTCCACTGTGCTGGGGGTTAGGGGTTCAATCCTTGGTTCCGGCACAGATCTATATAATTACCAAACCCTTCCTACACCTCTAAAAGACGTGTATTAATCACAACTTATGAATGTGGGGAATGCCAGGCCTCCACCATGGTTCGGATTCCATGTTAAACTGTAGGTCCTCCATTTCATTTCACAATCACCTTACCATTACATATTAGCGTAAGGGCGTACAACCCGAATGGGTAGTATGACGCGGTGCTAATAATAATATAAGTCTCCATTGTGTTTGATGTCAGTATGTAGTTTCTTGTATTTGGTTTGAGTATATATATTAATTTAATCTCTCAGGAAATTGATAAAGTGATGCATTCAGGCACCTAGAAGCTTGGGATAAAAGGATTGTAACCTTAAATACCCTACGCTGGCTCTATTAATGCAGGAAAAATAAATATTGGGTAAGGAGGGGTTCAAATTTTTGATGGTTTGGAATACAGAGGGAGGAGTGACCCTTGCAATATCCTGGCAGCTTCAGGCAATCTTACTTTGTAAAATTGTATTTTAAGTAAGGAGTCAAACCTGAACAAATAACTGAAATCAAGTTATTTTTACAGAACCTTAACTGAAACAGGAACCCATAAAGTTAATTGTCCAAGAACCAGAACCAGTATCAATATATATTTTTAGGTTAAAGGTTCTTATTGGTTCTTTAAAGATCCTAACCTTTTATTACAAATAATGTTCATAGGTAATAATATATTTATTTCCCAAGGGGATTATTGAAGTACTATTGAGCACTAATGAGTTTGTATTCTTGATAAATGATTTTCACATCATGTAGGGTTTTTCTCATTTTACTCTTTAGGCTAAGAGCATAGGGAGACCTTTACATATTTAATTTAATTTCTTATCCATGCATATTTTTTTAATTATTAAATTGGTGTTCAGTTGGTTCCAAGGAAAGCTAAAGTAACTTAAAAAGATGCTTCGGCTGGCTATATTTTTATATTAATCTCCACTATCTAAACTTATATTCTCCATCTATGTATAGGAGTGATTAAAAAACCTAATATAGGTGTAGAGCCAACCCATTATCTCAGTCGGTAGTGTGTTTGTTTACTAACCTTAGGGTCCCGGACTTGATTCCTGACATGGCCGAAAAATTTATCATTGGTGAAATCTTTAAGTTTATCCTTTCACCACCTTCACCTCTCACTCATACCATATGCTTCCCTCTAACCTCCTTACATCCTTTGCCTCCTGTTTAGCCATTCCCCCCCACCCCCCCATCCCCCCTTATTAATATGCCATGGCAGTCACTCTTTTAGGTATAAATATATTTTTGGAATTATTAGAAATATAAATATTGTTCTTAATTGAAACATTAAATATTATTGGGATTGGAAATTAATCCTAATACTTCACAATATTACGGTTGCAACCATTTCACATTACAATCCTTTGTTTTTCCCTCTAACTTAATAATAAAACAAATACAATATGGTGTGATAAATGAAACACATAATGGTAAATATACTGTGCAGCTTTTTGTAGAAATGTTACATTGAGCTCAGATTGCTAGCTTACTTTACATAATTTATTATATATTATGGATTTAATAGTGTGGTCTCATATTCTCCTTTAGTTAATAGTATAAATGCTTGTCAAATTTAACTTTACCTAAGAACTAAAAAGCCTGGTTTTATATTAGAAATGTTTTTTTAACACAGTTTTGTTTGTATATTTTATTTATTGCTAAACTCTTGCACTATTCCAAAAGTCTTCTTTTAATTTGTGTGTTTTTTATTTGATGTGTTCTAGGTTTGACCTTTCTATCTTATGCAATGTGGTCTTAAATTAGTTTGTGTGTTTTATTAAAAAATACTTTAAACTTTATAACAGGTATACTTTGTTTACCCTGAAAGGTAACAAGTTTATCTTGCTTGGTTGCTCTATGGAGCTGATTATATTGTAGGACTATAGTGAAATCTATCAAGGTAGTAAGGCTGTAAGCTTTCACTGTAAATGAAGTGTACAAAGAAGATTATTATTAAATATTCATTGTATTTTTAAGAATTAAATGGATAAAGAAACAACGAATGAATATAGAAAGCACCATTTTTGTATACACACAAAAGTGTTTGATGTTTCATTAAATTAGTATAGCATATGAATTATCTCATCAAGAAAATATTAATACTATTACTTTTAAGCTAATAAGTTTAAAATAACACTTTTGTTCATATTTTAAAAAAATGAAGGAAATTTCCAATAATGTACTTGTGCAATCATCCATGTCTTAAATACTTTGAAATAAGTTGAAGGAAAATGTATTAAAGCTTGAGCAGTTAAGGGAGGTTTAAACACCTTCCCTCTTCTTAATTTCGGCCATAATTCCTTCCCTCTTCTTAATTTTGGCTATAATTTTTTTTTTCTTAAGGAAAAAATAATACATCTGTGTACACAACTAACATTATTATCATCATCTTTCTATATTGGTAAAAATCCATGGTTATAACCGGTAAACCCACATTCTCCCACAAAAAGAAAATTAAATATTTTTAAAACTAATACTCATTTACTACTTAAAAAGTTTTAAATAAACATAATAAAACTATTTTTGGCAAATCACTACCATTCTAAAGTTTTAACTGTATAATGGTTTTTTAAGGCTCCTAACACAAGCCTAATGCTATTAACAACTGGGTCCGCCTTCATAGAGAATTCAAAATCTTTCATATAACACTTGATTTCACACAATTTTGGGGTTTTTTACCTAACTGGGATTTGAACTGGCGAAGCTGCCATAGCTGTCTAGTCAATGTATTGAGACAAATAGCTTCTAGCTAGCCTTGAACATAGCATAGATCAAATGCTGCAATAATATATATCTTTCAAAAATTAAAATCATTTAACTAATAGGAGGGTGACCTGGCGGTCTAGGGGTAAGGTGTCAGACTTCTATGCTGGCGGCCGGGGTTCAATCCTCGGTCCCGGCAATGATTTATCTGATTACCAAACCCTTCCTTCACCTCTGACAAGACATCTTGTGAATGTGGGGAATGCCAGGCCTCCACCGTAGTTCGGATTCCACGTTAAACTGTAGGTCCTCCATTTCATCTCACGATCACCCTACCATTAGATTTTAGCGTAAGTGCGTATAACCCGAACGGGTAGTAAGACATGGTGCTAATAATAATAATAATAATAACTAATAGGATTAAAATGTTCTGTTAACTTTAATTTCTGCAAAAGGAAGATCCCAATATATTATTAGAACACTAAATATGTTACCATAAATTATTTTCTAGAGACTTTCAATATTAATAAATTGTCTTTACTGTTGGCTGATATGGGCTGTACCTCAGTGAACCATGTCCCTCCCCCAGCCCAATTTTTAGCCTTATGTTCAAGTGAATCTCTTGAATCTTTCAATAGAAGGAAAATATATTTTTTTATCAATTATAATTTCTTAATAACATGGATAAAGGTTTTTCCAGTTTGTAACATTTTAAGACATAATAGAAAATGTTTTAGTTTACATTTACATAGTTTACATTGATTGATAACTGTGGGTGGTTTTCCTTAAATGATTTTCCACTCTCCCTCCACACAAATGTGAGTTCACTTCCTCTATATTCACTCTTCCTATTTCCTAACCCATTAGCCTAATTAGTGCATAACCCGAATGGGTAGTAATACGCGGTAGTAAGTATAAGTATTTATGTTCTATTAACCGTTATTAGCAGCACATATAAATTTAAGTGAAAACTATATATGCACTGTAGTAAATACAATATTTTTCATAGGATAAAGATAATAGCTTCTTTAAATGTGTCCATGGTGACTTCCCTTCATTATTGTTGCTTGCTTTTACAATATCTTTCTTACATCTTTGATCACCACCCACTAACCTAATCAAAATTATCTGCTTCATTGTAGCAAGTCATACACCAAAAATATTGTGACAAATGACTACCCTATGCAAGGTATACTTTTACAGGCATTTTATTCATTTGTTTCTTATTGTTCATCAACATTAAATTCTCTGCAAAAATTGATATATATATATATTTAACCTAGATCTAAACTCTTGGTTGAGAGTTCTGCTAAAAAAACTGTCACATCAATTATTGAACAATATGTATAATTTAGTGAAAAATAATGTAGATTAAGTTTATACTTAAATACACAATATTGTTTACTAGACTATCGTTCCCTTGACTGGTTTAAATGTTTAAAATATTTCCCATATATTTATAGCTATAGATAATGTATCATCTTATTTATATGTGGTGTTGATTTAATTTTATTCTTATATACCAGATCCATCTTTTCCTTGTAATTTATATGATTTCCTTTCAGTTTGCAGGTAAATAATGGCTCAAGACAAAAAAAAAAGTATGGATAGTTGCATTAACTTCTCCCATTGGACCTCATGTAATGCAGGATTGGTCAAGATGTTGCTTATGCCAGTCTCTAGACACAAGAAACTTGAGTTGTCGAGCAAGCAATTTAAATAAATCGCAAAGAAATGCAGGATACATTTCATTGGTCTCAGCGCTAGAAATTCTTGGTCACTCCAATGTTTTCCCTTCAACTAACCCAGTGGAATGCCTTGATGAGGGAGGCAGCATAAAAAAAACTTTAATCTCACTGTAAGCCAAGTGGAACAAAGCATTTCTTTTAAAATACTAGAGTCAAATAATTTAAAGTTTGAAACGAAAAACTATGGAGGATCATCAAAGCTTAGATGCAATTGACCAACCCTCATCCAGCTGTGTAACAAGAGCTAAGTTATATTCCATTCACAGTAGAAATTACTCTCTGGAAGGCCTTTTTTCCTACCAATATTCTACTATATAATAGATTTCTGGTAGGTATAAAGGCCTTTCAGAAAACAATTCCTACTCTGAACAGACTTTAACTCTTGTTCAAAAACAGGAAAATCTTTGTTTTATTTGTTGTCAACCTTAACTCTGGAATAAACCCCTTCATTGTGTGGAAACAGATGGACTATTCAAGCACCTTAGAATCCTATCAACTCTCAGTGCAGGTGATCTGGTTACTCAAGAAGAAAACACAAGCATTTGTTAAATCAAGTTTACAATCAATGTAGACGCTCTAAATCGGAAGTCCACTCGAGAAATGCTGTGTATGAAACCCTCGATTTTGTTGATTTTCTGAATTACATTAATTGATTGAAAATGAAACAGAACACTGACCTCATTCAAATGAATCAGGAGAAACTTTCCCAACTCATTAAAGTTTCTGCCTAAAACCTGCAATGTCTTCACAGTTAGAGTTTTCATGGAAAAATTCTGCACATATTCCACAACTAGTGAAAATGGGTCCGGATTAGACTATATATTAATGAAGAAATCAACAATTATTCATGCAGATGTTCCAGTTGAAAATTTTGATGAAGGCACTAAAGCATTTCATAATTTTATGAAGAGATTAAGACAGCAAATTTCTGAAACACCTTCATCTTTCATTGGAAAATTTAGCCAGAAATTTCACCAAAAGAGCTCTTATGATATCTGTAAATTGTATTCTGTATGAAAGTCATGTTCCTCCTGATAGAGGTGTAACACAGCCAGCGCTGACAATATATCAGCTGTTAATTTTTAGCCTGTGGCAGAAGATCACTACTGGAGCTATAGTTAAGAACCAGAGAAAACATGAAAGGTCACTTGTTATGTAGCTTGGCTTATCAATCTACAGAATATACAGTAACGATAAACGAATTGCTGAATTGTACAGTTATGGTATCTGTGTTTCATCCACCTGCATAAAGAAAGTATCAGAGCTGTGAATTGGTGACAGAAATAGAGAAATATTTTGTGTTCAAAGGTTTTGAAAACTGGAGTCTTTACAATTGCAAAATTAGACAATGTGGGCCATGCTTCAAGATGTACACCTTCACAAGGCTCTTTATATGGTACTAGCATATCACTTTTTCAGTTCCAATATAAAGTTACTTCAGGCCAAGACCGAGTAGTATCTACATCATGCCAAGATGTTCAAGGTAGTAGAAAGCAAAGTATACTTCAGCTTCCTGAAAACCATATTACAGTACAATTTTGTTTAGTGAATATCAAACAACCACCTGTTCCAAGTTGTTCCTAGCAAGTGTGTGAGCAAATGTTTTTTATGGGGAGGTATATTGATGGAGTGTAAAAAGAAAGAAGCTTTGCTTTCATATATCAAAGAGGAACTTTTCATTGGTGGAGAAGTACTTATTACATCGTGAGCTGCCTTACATGCCATTAGGACACATGATATTTCAAACTTTGAAGTCTTTGACCTGAGCATTTTAAGAGACATGATTTGGGCCACATGGCTTACCTTGAAATCATAAGGTTTTTGTATGCTGCCTCCATTATAAACGCATTTCACTAGCTTGGTTGAAGGAAGAATATGTAAGTGACAAAGAATTTCTAGCGCTGAGGCCAAAGAAATGTTTTCTGTGTTTCTATGTCATTTATTTGAATTGCTTGCTGGGCAACTCAAGTTTCTTGTTTCTTGAGACTGGCATAAGCAAAATCTTTACCAATCCTGTGTTGTGTGAGGTCCAATGGGAGAAGTTGCTCCAACCCATTCTTTTTTATTTTCTTGGGCCATTTTGTAACTGCAAACTGAAAGGAAATTATGTAAATTACAAGGAAAAGACAGATCTATTACATAAAAATAAAATAATTATTTCAACAACAAAAATAAAATTATACAGTATTTATAGCAGAAAATATATGGAAATTTTTTTTAAATATTGTGTATTTAAGTAAAAACTTCATTAACATTATTTTTCGCTAAATCATACATTGTTACAAAAATTGCTGATATGACAGTTTTTGAGTAGCAATCTCAACTTAGGATTTAGACCTAGGTTAAATAAAAATAGCTATTTATGAAGATAATTTAATGAAAAACATTCTTTGTTTGAAAACTATTTTCAAAAAACCAGCCTTTTAAAAATCACAAAAGAAATGTTTTTTGACTGCCATCTTGAATTCTAAGGGTTCAAATTTGTGTTACTGCACATTGAATCACTTACAATATTGTGTGTAGATTCACTGTGCAAAGCTGCTTGCTTTCATCACATAGTGCAGTTTACTCACAATGTCTCTTTTTGGCCCCTGTACTATGAGGTGAGGTCTTCAACCTAACCATAGCATTGGCCCCCTCCCCTGACCTTAATCCTCTGGACTAATTTGTTTGGGAAAAGTTAGAGTTGAGCTTTTTTTTTATCTCCAATAAATTATATAAAAGACAACCGTGAGTTGAAATTAGGGATTGTCAAAGAAATTTGAATAAAGCAAGGGATTTTTCAAAGCACACTCAACAGTCTGATTCATAGATGTGAAATTTTTGGGGAATTGGAAAGACAGCATGCAGAACGCCTTTTGTTGTGATAAGGTAAACTATTTGCGACATATAAACTCAAATAAAACTTCGTTTTTAATTATTTTTTTTAATTACCAAATGCCAAAATTACCTGTATATCTCTCTAAGCTAGTTTGCCGAACTATGTATACCAAGGCTTTTTTAATCATTTTAATGAGTACTACAATATCCTAAAGCTCTGCACACCCATTTTTAAGCAATTTGTATATAATGATCCAGCATGGACTTAAGTATCATGTGTTTCTAATTTTATCATTTTATTTTAATTTGGACAATAAATTCAATGTTTAAATTTATTGTTTGTATATACTAATTATGTTAATGTGTTAGGGAATGAATCATCTTAGATTTAGATAAATTCTACCCACATTTGCATAGAGGGAGAGTGGAAAACCATTTACAAAACACTGCCCTCAGTACACAGGACCATAATTTGGACTATGCTCACAGTCATAAACATGATGCCTTATACCACTGTTTCTCAAAGTATGCTCCTCGGAGCCCTGGAGTTCCCCAAGACCTCTTCAGGGTTTCCTCAAAACTTAAGAATATTTGAGTGCTGGTTTTTTTAATACACTTCAACCAAAAGAAAATATTGCAACATGTTAAATGCAGATAATGACATGCGATTCCAACTGTCTCCTATTAAGCCAGATTTTAAAGAGATTTACATTAATACTAAGTAATGTCACTTTTCTCAGTTAAACAGACTAAAAAAAACACGTTATGTTTAAAATATAATTCATTCATTTATTTATCAACTTGTTGATGATTAACATTGAATTAAATTTATTAATAAATATTTACAAAATTTCTTAACATAAAGATCAATAGCTTATATCATCTTAGACAAAATCTTTTTGGGGCTCCACAATTTTTGTAGGGTTTGTAAAGGGTTTCGGAGGTTAAAAGGTTTGAGAACTGCTGCCTTAGTCCATTCAACCATCAAAACAGGATGCTTTCTTTGGTCTCCCTTTAGCCTTTTTAATTATAAAATACAATATAATCATTAAGTATTTGTCTTACCAGAATTTACAAAACATTTAATAAATATCGAGTATACTCTAGTATTGTTAATTGTAATTAAAATGACAAATAGATTTTATTATTTTCACTAATAACCATATAAGAAAATTCTCAGGTTAAAATGAAATTGTATAAAAAAATCCAAATTACATTAGGGCCTATTTACTTTTAGAAGTTTAATCACCACTGTTAATATATGTATGAAGGTTATTATAAAATATACAACCGAATAATTAAATATATAAAATTTTAAAGGCAAGGATTATAATGACATTTCAAGGACTTGATCTACTATGGACTAGGTGTCCGACTTCTATGCTGGCGGCCGGACTGGCGGCCGGGGTTCAATCCTCGGTCCCGGCAAAGATCTATCTGATTACCAAACCCTTCCTTCACCTCTGACAAGACATCTTGTGTCTGTGAGGAATGCCAGGCCTCCACCGTGGTTTGGATTCCACATTAAACTGTAGGTTCTCTATTTCATCTCACAATCACCCTACCATTACACATTAGCGTAAGTGCGAAAAACTGGAACGGTTAGTAAGACGCGGTGCTAATAATAATAATAATAATAATAATAATAATAATACTATGGACTACTTTTTAACTGCACAAGACATTTGGTTTTCATATCTGGTCATATATTAAAACTTGTGACTCTCTTTTGTATTTACTGGAAAGAACATCCATTAAACTACCACCTTTAAAAGAATTGAAAAAAAAAAATAATAATCCTGGTTCATTTGGGCTTTTGGCCACTTTAGCTCTTAAGTGATGAATAAATACTTACAGAATGACTAATTTTACTAGGCTTTTGACTAGAAGTTTATAGTCAAGTGGATTTTAATAAATATTCATTTTAAATAATAAAATACATACATCACATTACATATATCATTAAGAAAGGGATTCTGAGAGCTTAAAACTTTTATAATATGACAATTCTCAATATTACAAGGATAGTTACGATTGATTTCTCTGGTTTACAAAACACCAATAAAAATTATTTTTTCTATTTATAAGATCTGTAATTTTATTTTACTTTGTCACTAGCCTATTGTTCAAAATAATTAACTCTTATTTATTTAATTATTCCAGGATAATTACCAAAAAATACTATAAAGATATTTATTTTATATGTATTCAACATTTATGTATATTTTTAATTTATACATAAATACACTTGCAAAAATTCATGAACTTGAGCTAATCATAAATACTAGAAAAATCTATTAATGTTCTACAGAAAGACCGTATAAACCTTGTCTTTATTGTACTGTATTTAAAATCATTTTAAGAATCTATTTTTACTACTAATATATAATTAATTTCCAATCTACTTAAATTTGACTAAGCATTTTATAACAGTCTTACATTATTTATTGTTATGCTGAAAAAAATAATACTAGTATAAAGATTTCTTTTGTGCAGTGTAAAAATGTTGATGAAAATGGTAATGCCGTAAATCAGAGCTACCGCACAGAGGCTGTCCCAAACAATGAACGCAAGGAAAAGAAAAGGCGAACGAAGGTATGTCAGAATATTATACATACTTTTAGATTCCAATAAAGAAATACTACAAATTTTGCTAGTAATCGTATTTCTATTCTTACAAAACATATTTAATCTAATTATTAAAAAATTCATTCATATTAAAGTAGCCTACTGCAGCACACATTTTACTTCCAATTTATTGAATGTTCAAATCCAACTAGCCTAATTTGGGGGTAAGTACTCTTTTATATTCAATTTAATTATTTTTTTTGTTCCCTCCTTCTGAAAACAAAGTAGGAAACAGTTTAGTAGCAATGCTGGAATGTAGAAAAATCTAATTTTGGCTTTTCTTAATTTTTAAATCTAAAGGCATATAAACTATAGAATAGCTACATTATGTGATTTTGGTTACCGTATTTTGATTTAAACTCGGAAACTCGACCGAGATGGTGTCGAGTTTTATGAATGAACTAGATGCATGTTTACTATGTCATGTTTACTAAACAAGGCTAAATAACAGTACATTATCAAATATTATAAGTACAGTTTTACTGTACGTCACTGTAGTAGTACTACTAGCGTCTTACTACTCGTTTAGGTTATACACACGTTAATGTGTAATGGTAGGGTGATTGTGAGATGAAATGGAGGACCTACAGTTTAACGTGGGATCCGAACCATGGTGGAGGCCTGAGAAGGAAGGGTTTGGTAATCAGATAAATCTGTGCCGGGACCAAGGATTGAACCCCGGACCCCAGCACAGAAGTCAGACACCTTACCCCTAGACCGCCAGGTCACCTACTGTACTGTAGTATTGTATAGTAACAGTAATATACGTACAGTACATTATAATACATGTTAGGAATCAAATAACCAAAACTATTATATATGCTCTTAGTGAGGATTACTCCATCTAGATATCATATTCTGAAAATTGAGAAATGACACCTGGACACGAGAATTGAACCCGGGACCCTTATTTTATTGACACAACTCAGTGCACAGACTTGAAGACAAAAGGATAGGATAAACACAAATTTTAATTTTGATAATCTTTGTTATCAGTGAAACTCCACACAGATAGAATGGGTTTTTTTATACACCGTACACATGAGTAAACATCAGTGTCAAACTAAGCGTAACTCTTAAAAAATGCAACCAAACTCCAAGAACCACACGAGTTGTTTGACATGGCTTGGATTGGGAACTAAAGTTCTTCAGAGGGGGTATGGGAAACCAAGGTACCAAGATAGTCGATCTTGGACACACTCCATTTAAGTTTCTGTGGGTCAACACTCAACATAGCAGTATGCAATGTGCTAAACACCTCTTTTTAGTACATACAATGTTCTTAGAGCAGTATAATTTTGTAATATTTCTCTGATAAAAGCTCTTTGATCAAAGAAATATGATGAGACTTTGACGACTCATTGAAGATCTTTTATAAAATAAAATATTTACAAATCCTTTATCTAAGAATGGCCCGAAGAACATGTTCCAAGATTTGACAAGAGAAAATGACTGAAAGATTAGCTTGGACATGCAAAACAGTTAAAAATACAATTATGCATTATGAGCATAAATGTTGACTTTCTTCAACTGTTAGTTCCTCTTGAATTTTATCTCCTAGCCCATAGTGAAATCTACAATCGCACTCACAGTTGCTGCAAATTAAATTAAACCATATTGGTCCATTTTTTAATATTATAAAAACTCTTAAAGAAATATGATGTAATCCAATGACTAATTACACATTATTTTTTATCAATAATAGCTTCAAATCTTGGAATTAAACAAATATGACAGTGTAATACCGCCCTTAGGCATGCACTTGGCAAAACCATTAAAATTGAATAATTACACTATATTGTATCTCTTAAAAAATGAGAAAGGTGGGATGCAAACTTTAAAACTGCAAAATCTAAAATAAATAATTTAAAAAAAAAGTTTTAAGACCAACTCAAAGCTCTCACAATATAAGTGTAATCCATTTATCATATGACCCGCCTCGGTGGCGTAGTTGGCTAACGCGCTAGTCGTGTTGAGCTCGACTGCTGAGGACGGGGAGATCGAGGTTCGAATCTCGGTCGGGTGAACTGAGGGTGGTTTTTCCTAAATGGTTTTCCACTCTCCCTCCACGCAAATGCGGGTTCACTTCCTCTAATTCAACCTTCCCAATTCCTAATCCATTAGCGTAATTAGTACTTAAAAGCGTATAACCCGAAAGGGTAGTAAGACGCGGTGCTAAATATTATTATTATCATTTATCATATGTACATATAGTTAGAACTTGCATTAACACATTAGGCCAGGGGTTCTCNGGGGGTGTGGAGAGAGGGCATTTAGGTTTTAATTTCTCTTCCAAATGAGGATATTGTCCTTCTGGCAGCATAGCATTTCCGCGAGCGGTGTGAGTCATCAGAGATTTGGTTACTGGTTATCCTTACATCGTATTGAATACTTAAGAGGTCAGACACTAAGTGGCTCTTCAGTCGGCAACGCAACAACATAGTCATGTTTGACTGTTGAGTGGCGTGTGTTTGATGCATTGATACAGTGTTTGTTTTAATTAAATTGTGTACTAAATTTGTGGTTTTAATGAGCATTTTCATAATATTTTAAAAACAAAGATTCTCAATATGGCTGAGAAGAATAAGTGTCATCAGTATTCATGTTAATATTAAAAATACGGATTTATTCAATTACCAACAAATGAACAACTACACATTTTCCTTATTTGTGAAAAGACATTTTCCAAAGAAGCCAAGAAGCCTTCACTGTTGAAAAATACATATTGATAAAACAACCAAACCCATTACATTCTTCCGAGACCTGAAGGCAAAATTTGAGAAGCGGCCTATTGTTGGTGGTTTATTTTGAAAAAGTTCACTCAATTTTGGCATGGGACTTCATGTCTCTTATAAAATGTCTTTATGAATAGCCAAATGTGGCAAGCCTCGCAAGATTGGAGAAACACTCATTTTACTTGCTTGGAAAAAAAATTGTCAATACTATGCTGTGGCCCGATACAAGTAACTTCACTTAATTAATTCTTCTGAATAATAGTTCTCTCTCAAAAAGAATTGGTGAGATGGCCTCTGACATTGAAAGTACACTTTGCAACATATTGAAAAATAATCAATTTGCTATTTAAATTGACAAGTCAACCCTTCGAGATAATGAAGTGTTAATATTAGATTACATTCATTTTATTAATGCAAATGATGTGATAAAAGACCAACTATTATTTGCCAATAGTCTGATCACTGACACTAAAGTTTCTTCTACAGTTAAACTGTGGAAACATTTTTTAATGAAAAAAAATATTTCTCTTAGCCAATATTTTTGCATCTGTGACAGATGGAGATGCATCCATAGTTGGTCAACATCGTGGCTTTATTATACATTAAAAAAAAAGTCTTGGCCATTCATTATGTCATACATCATCATCATTTGTTTGCTAAACATTTAATTGACAGATTGCATGAATCTCTGCATTATGTCATCAATGCTGTTAGCAAAATAAAGTCACATTATTTGAATGACCGTCTAGTCTCGCCTGCTTTGTCAAGAACAATGATGAAGAATTTGAATGCCTACTCCTGCACACAGAAGTGTGGTGCGGTGGCTGTCAGTCAAGGGGAAACTGTATGTGGCGTTTCTACAGCCTTTTTGATATTGTGATTGAGTTTCTTAAGCCCATTGATCCAAATCTGAGCAATACACTTAAACTATGACAATTTGATGTAGCCTTTATTGCAGATGTGTTTGATAAATTCAATGAAGTAAATAAAAAGTTACACAGGTACAAAATGAATTTCATTAAAGCCAAAGAAATATTCACTGCATTTATCGCAAAGCTGGACCTTCTTAAGTATTTAAGTCATTAGCTATATCAGTTTCCTTGTCTTTATGTTATTGCAATTAATAATACACTCCCAGAAACTGATTAAGAAATCTTGCGCTGTTCTCACCTTAAACAGCTCAAAGAAGACATGCAAACCAGATTTAAAAACCTATGTGTCCTTGAAATAACCAAATTGGGTATTTAATCCATTTTA
The DNA here is from genome assembly GCA_902151425.1 of Timema shepardi. NCBI lineage: Eukaryota > Metazoa > Arthropoda > Insecta > Phasmatodea > Timematidae > Timema > Timema shepardi. The sequence goes on from CABFVX010003283.1 coordinate 70,697, forward strand.
GTGGATTCAACAGACCTGGAAACAAGTTTGCAGGAGCAGTTGACAGACATACAACATGATTGTGAGGCTCAAACACCTTTCAATCAGTATGGAAATTAGTTGTTTTGGGTAAAAGAAAAAATGTTTTACCCTCTTCTCTGGCAGGAAGTTAAATTAATATTTCTAGCTTTTCCCCTGATGTATTTAGTGGAAAGGGAATAAACAAAAAATATGTGAAAGAAGTGATTTGAGATTAAGACATCTCAAGGCAGCCATTAATCAGTAGGGAAGACACTTTTGGGACTTTAAACAGGTCATTCTGATTACTAAACCCTTCCTTCACCTCTGACAAGACATCTTGTGAATGTGGGGAATGCCAGGCCTCCACCGTAGTTCGGATCCCACGTTAAACTCTAGGTCCTCCATTACATCTCACAATCACCCTACCATTACACATTAGCGTAAGTGCGTATAACCCGAGTGGGTAGTAAGACGCGGTGTTAATAATAATAATAATAATTTAAAGAAATTAATCAAAAATTATAAAATTTTACATAATCATATTTATGATAATTATTTAGTTTTGCCCTACAATATAACATGAAAAATAATGTTTTTATCGATGATCTCAGCATTCTTCATAAATTTAACTTTGGGGCGGGGGTCAGTTGCCAGCATACATTTCTCATAGGCTAAAAAAAAGTTTGAGAACCACTGCACTAGGCCATGACATTGAAGAGTTAATTTTCAGGGAGATTTTATTTTATAAACCTCATTTTGTATATATTTTATAGAATTCACATACTTGCAAAGATGGTCACATGGTCTTAGGCACCGCTTTTGCAATGGATTCTTTGAATGTTACCTTATTCATTCCTATCATTAATCCTTGTAGAGACATATATGTAGATAGCCTAGACAGGTTGCAGGATCATCAATGATTTCTAGCCTGTAGCCAGCTCGATTTCAAAAACTTCTAAATACTCCACTTTTTGATAGCATTATGTATACTATTGCTTATTATTATCACTATAAAATGTAATGTTAGAAAAACTTGTTGCCAAGCAAAACAATTAATTTTATTAGGCTGTATTAATAATTGAATGATGTTTTCATTTACTCTTTTATTTGTAGTGTGTGTAAACTTACTTTAGGGCACTTTCTGTATTCATTTGAATTTAAGAAGTTATTTTGAAAACATAAACTTTAAGTTGTACTTATACAATTTGGATAGCCAGGACAAAGCTTACAAGCTTTAATAAAACAATCACTGACTTACTTATGAATAATAAAAAAGTCTGTTGAATGCGTATGACATGACATTAAGAAATACTTTGTAATCCACTCAACTTACCTTGTCAAATCAATACAGATATTTTGTAGAAACTAAAGAATGATGCTATGGGTATTGTTTTAAACATTTTCTGACTTTGTAACATTAATAGGCTTGTAAAAAATAACCTCAGCCTAGCTTTTTTTAAATGTTTACGTTTAATGACCCCATGAAACCGAAAAAGTGATTTTCATTATGCTGTCTATGTGTTTATATCTCAGTCTAGAGCTGATACTATTTCACCAAATCATACTAACACTTGGTGTCGAGGGTTTTCCTAGGGCCCCCCTGAGGGTGTTTTTTGTAATTTTATATATAACCCTATAACAAAGGGAGGTAATTCACTGAAGGGCAAAATGAAAGCAAATCAATTTTTTTCAAAATCCACTCTAACGGTTTTAACGTTTATATCAGGACATTGTTTAACATGACAAACAAAATGTGAATTTTCATTTATCCATTAAAATGACTTAGGGGTATTTTAAAGAAGCAAAAATTTCCAATTTTGGTCACATCTCTGCAACTATTCGAGATATGAAATAACAGATCATGGAAAGATTTCTAACACTATAAAAATAAAAATACTTTAATACGAAATATAATTTTTAAAACCAATAGTTTATTAGCTATAATCAAACACATGTATTTTATTTAAAGGTACTCTGAAATATGGAATTGAGTGTTAAGCTCTTTGGTGGATGTTGATGTTCCTCTTTTCTCCAGGTTTCTGTAACAGTATATATTTTTTCATTAACCCTTTTGCACTCAACTCATTTTCACTTGGCTTATCCAAAAAACTCGGGCTAATTTTCACATAGTTACCTCTAAACATTTTAAATTTTTCCAATGAAAAAGTTTTCAGTCATGGTGGCTACAGACAGGGAAAACCTGAAACAGTCAGGGAATTTTTGGATGACAGGGAAATGTCAGGGAATTTAACTAAAAATAAGGAAAAGTCAGGGAATTAAAAAAATGTATCTAAAATATCCCATTAATTTCGCAACTAAACACTAAAACAAAAGTTAATAATACCTAAATAAAATAACATTTAATTTTTAAAATAACTGATAAAACCATTAGTTTATTAGATACAAACCTTTTTTTAACATATGATCAATAATAAACAAAACAGAAGTCATCATCCACCATTAAAACTGGGAAAAAGTAGTCTGGGAAAATTGAAAAATGTTGCCTTGAAAACCTGGAAAAGTCAGGGAATTTTGTAAAATATGTTTTGTAGCCATACTGTCAATGTATACAAATGGAAAAAATCACACTTATACAATAAACATTAAAGATTTAGAAACAAAAATATTACAAAATTTGAAAACTTGAATTAAAATATATTATTCACAGTTAAAAAAATCTTTTTTTTAATGTCTTCCTTCTTCATCAGCCATCTTGCAAGAAAGAGCAATTATTTATTTAAAATTTTATATAAGTTTGGTGTTTGTGTAGGTTTGTCTGATTCTAAACTAAATGACTTTATGTACAATCATGTATACAGGACAGTAGGCCTACTTTCAATTTTGAAGTCACCATCTGTGTTTGGAAAAACATTCTCCATGAAGTCGTAAGATCTGGGTTATTGTCATCACTAGTGGTATCAATCACTTTAAGGCAAAAAGTCACTCTCACTGTCAATACTGTCTAAATAATCTAATATATCTGAATCATTTAGCCTAGAACTTGGACCAGCCATTGTCGAGATAAAAATCAATTCAAACTATTGTCCTAACACTTAGGTCAAGATAACTTCCAATAAAAATAACTATGAAGAAAATAAGCATAAAATAATAAATAAACTTACGAATGAAAATAAATTATCAACTGCGAAACATATAATACACACTAAATAAAGAGAAACACGGAATCAAGAAACATAATCACGCCACGATGTAAACATGTGAGAAAAACAAAATTAATTTGTTAAAAAAATATATATTTTCATAAACATTACTGTGGTGTCTGTTGAAGAAATTACTAACTAGATCTTCATATTTATGATACAGTCTTTGTGGTGACATCTAGTAATAATATATATATATATAACTTAAAGACTAAATTTGGCTGGTGCCAATGGATTGGCTATGTGATTGTTCTAGTCACTACTTGGTGCGTCGTTAGATTGGCGTGCTGAGCGTTTAGGGTTAATGCTCTTATTGTGTAGTGTTTCTGCAACAATGTATATTTTTTCAGTTCACAAACCTTAAGAGCTATTTTTAGTAAATTATTATTTTGAGATATAGAGAGAATTCTTTGCTATGCACGGTATGCTTTTTTTTTTATATTCTCAGACTAAGTATTTTAATAGACTTAACCATCTTATTTCAGAAGGATGATTTATAATATTTAAATTCAGCAACTAATTTGATGAAGGAATTTTTTTATGGTTATTTCTAACAGCATTCATTTAAAATAGCATCCACAGAATTTCTCATTTTGCTTTTCAATCACATTGCTCAGCCTTATCAATGAAACCTGTAATGTTTAATTCTTTCACTATTTCTTATTCACTACTCATTTTTCATTTGTTATACATCTGAAGAAATATATCGGGTGTTCATTTGAAAACTTTCTACGAAATATCTTGAAAACGACGATTTGTGTAAAAAATGTTTGAAGCAAAAGTTGCTTGGTTTTGAGGAGGAAGTAAGTTGATGTTAGTATGACCTTGTCTAGCATCGCTAAGGTCATGTTAAGGTCACTTTGATCTTTTTAAATGGGACATATTTTTATTGTATATTCTTGTAGCTTTAGTCGTAACATTTTCAAAATGGTGGTGTCAAGTTTTTTAAAGTAAATTATTAAAGAGATGTGAGCCTCACAAGTTTCAGCATCGGGTGAGGAAATAGAATCGTTGATACGTACCACGAGAAGGTAAAAGGGTTTGTTTTTAGCTGTATTCCCAGAGGATATTAGTTGCTCAAGCACCAAAAAAAGCTTCATGTTTAATACCAATGCCAGTTACAAATAAAGTACCGTAGTTGTCACGTTTACTTTCTATTGTGAACATGAATGGATTTTTAAAAATGGTTTACAGTCTGGAAAAGATAACAGAATTAATTTTCTTGAAGAACGGCTACAGCTTTCAACCAAAGACATCAAGATAAAAAATATCACATAGTTATGTTTTGGATCTTGTTTCATAATTTGAAGAAACTGAATCTGTCGCAAACAAAAAATGGAAAAAGCATGCAATGTTGAATGAAGTAGCTCGAGTGGAAATTTTAAGTCATTATGTGGTAAATCCAAACATTTCAGTGTGTGAAGTGTCTAGTGCTACCAGTGTATCAATTAGTTCGGCTCATAAGACGTCGAATAAATTTCATCGGTATAAAATGCAAGTACATCAAACATTAGGGGAAGATGATCCTGAGAGGCGAGTACATTTTTCCAAAGAAATAATTGAATTTTTGAATGTGAATCCATTGTTATTAGAATGTATCTGCTTTTCTGACGGGTGCACCATTTTTCTTAAATGGTTTTGTCAATAAACACACCTGTTGTTATTGGAGTGACCAAAATCTTTGTATTTTTACTGATGAACATACTAAATGGCCAGAAAAAATTAATGTTTGGGCAGGTATATTAGGTGACACGATTATTGTTCCGATATTTATTGACGGAAATTTGACCGGAAAAAAATACTTGGAAATGCTCGAAGAATCTATTCATTCTAGAAAATCAACTAGACCAAAAAGAAAACATGGAACTTGGATGATCATCTACATTTTCAACAGACACCATACACTACTCATTCGCCAGTGGCTAGACAACATTTTGTGGACAATGTATTGGCAGAAGAGGACCAATAGACTGGCCACCAAGGTCCCCTGATTTAACACCACTATATTTCTATTTATGGGGATATTTAAAGTCTCAAATTTATGGGACAAAACCAGAAAGTATCGAAGAGTTCAAAATTAGAATAACAAGGGCATGTAGAAGTATTACAAAAGTAACATTAGGAAAAGTCAGAAATGGATTCGAAAACATACTATATCACTGTTTAGCTCAAAATGGGGAGCATTTTGGAAACTTACTTTAAGATTAAAATAAAAAACAGAGGTTTTGTTTATTCTTTTACAAATACAAACCCTTCTACCTTCCCGCGGTACGTATCAACCATTCTAATTGCACACCAGGCAAGGGTGATGCTGGAACTTGTGAAGTTCTTATCCCTTTATAAATTTACTTTAAACAGCTTGCCACCACCATTTTTAAAATGCTACAAGAATATACAATAAAAAATAGTGTGTCCCATTAAAAAAAATCAATGTGACTCTAGCAACGTCAGACAAGTTCATACTAACATCGCCAAGTTACTTCCCCCTCAAAACCAAACAACTTTTGCTCCAAATATTTTTTTCCGCAAAGCGTTGTTTTCGAGACATTTAGGTGGAAAGTTTTAAAATGAACACCCGGCATATGAATACTGTGGGATCTGGCCTCAGACTTAGGATAGGTTTGTTTCTAATGAGAAAACTTTTTGTCACTTGTCAGGTTCCCGGCCTGTTTTCTACATTAAATTCCTCAAGTACTTGCCCGGAAAAATTAATAGCCTCTAACACATCCAACACAGTGCTCTAGTCATACTCATTCAAGGGTATTTTTTTATATATACAAATCCCGAGTTATACCCATGCCCTATTTTTAATTACCATTGTTTTAACCGAAGTTACAGACAAGGTATACACCAGATCCTCGGCCTTATAGAGGTTTTCTGCGCTCCTTGACCCAGGTTGAGTCAATGAACACTGGGGGTCGCCAGTGTCAATGCTCAGTGAAAAAAGCACTCCTAAATTTGCTCGTGCTAGATGACTTTTAATACATTTATAATATATAATTGGTAAGCTCTTTTTCAGGTAAGATTATATGAATAGGTTTTTGGGTCCCTGAACCTATCTTTGGGGAGCCGCCCAAAGGATATTTATTGGTGTTGTTTCTCTAGTAAAACCATGTTTAAAATGAGCATTTTTATGCTCCTTGATGACACCTGGCGATCCCTGTGTTAAAGGTCTCAAGCTTTCACAAGGAGTCATTTTAACCAGCTGGAGGTTGTAGGCCTCGTGTATATCTTGTCCGTGCCAAAGCTTTATTTGGCTTTCATGTCCTGTAAAATGTTTTCTTGAATTCTCTGGTTAAAAAAAAATCTTTGAACTTTCAAGAAATATACATAATTTTGATTATTTGTTGACATGAGTCCTCCACACCTTATGTTCATATCGATGACAGTACGATAATACATTAAAATCTACATTACTTGACAGTATGAACATTGAAACACTTATTCATAATTCTGGTTTTGAACTTTAATAACAAATAACTCAAGATAATATGATGAATAGTTATTTGGTCTTTTCAGTTGAATCACATTTTTTTGCAATATTTATTTCTTGGAAATTTTATTATTTTAATAAACAATAAACTTCATCATCACTAATTTTCTAATCACAATTTCAAGAATAAATTAAAGCAATCAATGTTTTCAACAAACACAATAATAGAGAGTTTTGTATTCCTAAAATTGTTAACCTCATAAAAATGTATTATATCATAAATTTGGCCAATATTAGTCAGTTGATAGTTGATTCTGTTATACATTCACGTCCTTTGTGGAGTGTTAAAAATTGTTAGGAGTTTTTAAGCAAAAAAAAAAAAAATTCATATATCATTTTAAAAATAATTTTTTGAATTAAAGTTTTTTTAATAAATTAAAAGTCATCCAGTGTTGGTTTTTTAATCATATGTTCTCCCTATATGTGTAATCTATTATCTGTTGCAAATAATTATTAATAACCATTAAACTAACAGGTTTTGTAAACAATACATGTATCTACATACAAGATTTTACCTTTTATAATAATCATCCCTTTGGAGATATTTTACCTTGAAGTATGTTGTTTTTGCTAATGTTGTAGAGGCAACAAACTTTTTTTTTTCTTTATATAAATACATATATTAGGGGTGTGCAAAGCTTCGAAAAATTTGAAGCCAAAGCAAATCTTGATGTACTTCGTATTCGATCTGAACCCATGTTTGGTTTCAGTAGCTATTCGAAGCTTTGTTAATCAAAGTCTAGTGATTATATTATACCTATATTTTACATCAAATAAAAATGAACTGAGATTAACTCAATCGTTTTGAGTTTTAAAACCAGTTTCCTTTATTTTATTGGTGGAAATTAGAAAATTTTCTTATCACTTTGAATTTCAGACGCCATAACATCAAACCTCTAGCCCCTTTGATCACAAACATTGATTGGTACCAACTGAAGATAAATTTATTCCTCTTGAAATTGAAATTAAAATAAATAATATAAGTTTATTTTAATTTTCAGTGTGTTTGATTAAACTTTTGAAGTATTCCTTGAATATTAAAAATACTTTTTAATATCCTAAAATTTACAAACACAGCCATTTCACTTGTTTACTACATGCATCAGTATGTTCAACCATGCAAGGAAAATCCACAGACATCAAAGCAAATGCATGTTTTTTACTACTCACTCAGGCTGTACACACAAACTGTTTTTAATATAAAGGTAAAGTGAATATAATACTTATATGTTGGTATTAAGAGAAAAATATTAGCATTAAGAAAATTTAAAACTAATATTTAATTTGATATTAGATAAATATACTCAATGTCAACATAATATTTTTACTCAAAATTGGATTCAAACTTGGGTTCGAGAATATTTTCCATATTTGACTCGACTTCGGACCAAAAAATTCGACTTCAACTATATATGAATTAATTTTATTTTCAAAAAATTCACTTGTTTGTTATACTTAACATTTCTATGAAAATAGTCCTTTTGTTCATTCCTGTATTTAATTTGAGCCCTTTAGTTCTTTATGGGTTGAAAGAATGCTATCTCTAATGGCCTAAAAGAAATAACCTTTTATTGGAACTTATACAAATACTGATTTTGTTGTTCCTCTTCAGACAAAAATGAGTCGAGGTCTTACATGGTGACTTATAAAAAGTAAAATAAATCATGGTGTTCAACGACCTGAAAAACACGGAATATTAAGGAAGTTTGCTTTGTCACGGAAAAGTAGGGAATTTCTGAAATGTTCATTTTCCCCCCAAAAAAAACTTTTTCTTTCAATAATCAAAATATATTTATTCCAGTTAGTACTCACTGTGAATCTATTTTATTACATTTGTCCTTGTGGAGCATAATCTCAGTTCTCAAGCTCAAAATATTATTTTTGTTTCGCCCTTCCTCACTTATATCAAAGTTGACAGGGTGTCTAGTCACCTGGAAAACCGGGAAAACTCAAAAATTCCAGAAATTTGTTTAAAAAAAATGTTTTAAGTACCTATTCATTAAAATAAAATATCCAACTTTTATATACGCTCATAAAATTAACGTTATTCTTCCAGTTCGCTTTTAACACCATTGTCCCTGTTGTACATACTTAACTCACTCCTCAATGTCAACATGTGATTTTTGTGTTGTTGCTCCCTCTCTACTACATGTTTTTATCTACAGTCTAGTCATCACAATTTTAAACTCTTTTTTTTAACTCTTGTCTAAAAATATTATTATATTAAGTTGTGATCTTCGTCAAATATTATTTGCGTATATTTTATATATTTATACTATATGGCCTAATGTGGTGGTCAGCCAGTCCGGATAGCAAAAATGGCGGATCTTGAGGGTGAATTATATTCTGTGCATTCAACACCCACAATGTATGTGATAATTGTTAATTAGTAGTATTTTATAGCATATTTAAATTTGTGTTTATCGAGTTTGCATACTTTTCAAACAAAGATTTAAATGGTAATTTTACCTAAATATAAAAGTAAAGTCAAATAAATCATTGTTAATACTTATTGCATATGTATTCTGGGAACAGGCACCTCTTTTTTTAAGGTGCTAATAATTTAAAAGTACTATACAATATTAAAATAACAATTTTTAAACACTTGATTTGTGGATCCAAATTGCCATAGTATAATACAGTACTGTAATTACATTTGAGCCCCGGCCAGGTAGTACAAACAGCCGAATAATGGGAGCTGGATAGTAGCGAGCCTACTTTTTTTTTGTATACATATTATAATGGCTTAGTTACATCTTTTTGAAGTTTTATAAAGGCCATGATGTTAAATTTTCCATCAATTATTTTAATATCTATCTTTTACCGATTATAGTTACCATTTTTAATTTACATCTATACTATCTTCTTTTTTTCTTTTCTTTTTTTCAGACTAACACTGACCGAAATGTGATTATGTCACAAAACATTGAGGGTCATCGAGGTGACAAGGATATTGACTCTTTAATAAAATTTATAGAATCTGATGGTGAGGGAAAATCCAAACAGAAGACTAACTATCACACCAATGGTTCTATTAATTTTAGCTCAAGGCATAGAAATAATGTTAAAAAAGAGGATTCAAATACTGTGCCCAAGGCAAAACGTGAGGAAGAAGAGAAGGTAACACGAAGTAGAATTCAAAGTGGGAAGAAAGAAAGGTGTACAGATAAGGGCAGCCAGCTGAAGAAATCAAATAGTTTAGAAGAGATTAGTAAATCAAAGCTAGAAGATTTGATGGTAAATGATGATACAGTGAAGAAGCCACTTGGTACTGTTTCAGTGTCGCTCGAATTTGAACAGAACAAAAATCATGCATTGCCAAGTGAAGATGAGGAAAATGAAAATGTTAAATTATTTGTTAATGAGAATGAGGATAACAATTTGTGGTGGTCCAAACAAGAAAATAATTCTGGAAAAGAATTTGTAGATCAAAATCCTAATTTGGCTTTAGTAGGAAAGAAACGTCGTGAAGAAAAGAAAAAGAGAGAAAACTTACCTCCACGTAATGAAGAAATTCTATCCACTGCCTCGATCCCTCTGGAAGAGCCAGATTTTTATGTGGTTAAAAAAAAACAAAGAAAGAAGAAACGTCGAAGCAGTACAGGTGGACAAGGAAGGGATTCTTTGTTTGATGAGGACACAAATATGGGCCGGTTTACTAGTACTACTAATCAATATGGCACAAAAGATTACCAAACAAGAAGAGGTTTAGTAAGCAACAGCTCGGTTTTCCCTCCTCATGATCACACCCTTAACAGAAATGAAGGATCCATGATTTTGTACCAGTACAGACACCTTCGCCAGAGGTCTCCTGACCACCGTCGCAAATCTACATCTAGCATGCCTCCTTCAGACAAATCTGAGAGCAGTGATTTGGACAGTGTTCATTCACTTCCTGTTTCTTCCACAACACCAAAGCCAGCTCTTGATCAAACATCAACATCTAGTGGATCAACACCTCAAGCTTCATATGCAGATATTGCTCGAATGGCATCTGTCAACATTGTTCCCATGAACTGCAGTGGTAGGTGGCCAGTAGTTAGTTCTACTAAATCTACTATTCCAGTCTCTTCCACCTTTACCTCAGCTATCACAAGTGCTAATTTGGCTCAAAGTCCCAAAATCAACACTGGTATACCTTTAGGGAGTTCTTCTAAATCAAATATGGTTATATCTCAATGCAGTATAACTCCTGAAGAGTCTCATGTTACCAATAATTTGAATCATGATTCTGAACTTCTCCACAACCCTTTAGTAGATGTATGTTTAAAAAAAGATGCAATGACAAATACAACATCAGACTATACGTTAATTCCTCCTTGCTCAGTTGAAGAAAAACCTTTTTCGAATACTAACTCTTCCAATATTACAGATAATTTGCCTGGTAATTTGCTGTTGGATGATTACTATCCTTCATTAGAGGAAAGCTTATCTGTGGACAAGTGTGAACGTAAAGCGGTAAAAGTTAATCATATTTCATATTTAAATTTGAACATTTCTAATGTGCAAATGTGTAAAAGTTCAAAAAACTCTTTAAAACCAAGTGAGCAAAATCCTAATCCTCAAGAGATGCTTAATGCATTTGAGAGTGTCTTGGTCTCCTCGAAAACCATTAATAGTGTATCTAAGTCAAAATCGTATTTAACAAGGAAAAATGTGACACATAGGCCGCCAGTTATTTTAATGGACGAAAAGCGGCGGGAACAACCTCGCACTGTGCCTGTTGTTGCGGCAAGTGAATTAATATTTGGTTTTGAAATTAATGAACAATTACTCTCTGGTAGTTGTGAAGAGGAAAGTGATGAGAGTTGTGTGAATATAACTGAAGTAGATAGTCAAGAAGTAGTGACTGCTAATCTGCCAGAAACCTTGTCTCCCAGTGTAATCAACTTCATTAATTATTTCAGACAGCCAAGTACAATGTTTCCTCAACAAGATGAATTGGTGAACTTCATAGGAAGAGGTAAGTTATTCTTTTCCATCACTATTCAATGTCTTATCTAATCTAATAATTATTTACAGAGACCCTTAAAATATAATAGTGTTGTAACATAGTGAACTTCTTGGCTACGGTGGCTGAGTGGTATAATGCGCTACACTTGCAGAAGAATAGAATACCGATGGATGACAGGTGGATTGAGGTTCGACTCTCATTCTTGTGTACTGAGGGTGGTTCTCCAAAATGTTTTTCCACTCTCTCCATGCAAATGCAGGTACACTTCCTTTATATATAAAACCTTCCTCATCCCTAAAACCATCAGCGTAGTTAGTACATAAGCACATAGACCCAAACGGATAGTAAGACATGGTGTTAAAAAAACTACTTGGCTACTAAAATTCACCCATTAGTATTAAGAGGAGGAGGTTTTCTATTGTTGAGCCTTTCCATAAAGATTAATCACTAATTGTTACATCATAGTGCAAAAGTCACATATTTTACTAATCACCAGAGGAGCCCTTCCAAGTAATCAAACTAGCAAACAATGTATAAATGGCCCATAGCAATACGTTTTAAATAACCTTATAATAGCTTTATTCATAGATGTTAAACAAAATAAAAATGTAAGTAATCATCATTGTATCATTGCATGGAAGTGAATATGATGAAGTCTTTTAATGATCACAATTATAATAGTTTGTGAATATTTAATAGCGCAACAAGTATAAAAATATAACAAGTTTCATATGATAGTATTTTTCTTTTATGTAAAAGTGCAGGTGTATTTGAATTTGATTTTATAGGTTTTCTAGTTGTAATCAAACTTATCCAACTTTTTTTTTCTAGGAAAATACGAAAATTTTACAAATAAGTTATCTTATAAGTTTAAAACATCATTGTTTTTCCCTTGGTTCTTTACGAATATCTACACAAATGCATATCTATATGTATACTACTTAATCTTCAATTAAATTGACATATACATATGAGAATGAAAATACTAAGACTAGAGATGCTGTCATTTGTGGTATCAAGGTTTTTAGGGTGAATTGTGTATATTATTATGCTACAAGTTATATCAATAAATCGAGTAAAGGCATCAACTCATTACTATTAAAATAAACTACTTGGGTATCTTTATCATGATCAATAATATAAAAAAAATTATTGCCAAGTTTTGTTGCAAAAACCTCACTTGTCAATAAAGGAAAAATTAACATTTAGATATATTCGCTGATTAGGATGGCAGTCCGGGTCTAGCTTGGTGTGTCATGCCAGATTACTTCACAAATTCCATGCAATGAAGCCCTGAGAACCCAGTGGAAAGTTTTAGGTGCTTCCTTGATATTTCACGACTAGAATCGTCTGAGCCAGCGCCGGCTGTTTCATAATTCCTACACATGTGCCATGTTTCCCTTCCTTTAACCATTTCTGCCATTCTTTGCATTCCCCTCGATTTCTCTCCCTCTCTAGGATCATGTGATGACTTTCTAGGACTATAAATTGACATTTCTTCTTTATTGTTACTCATTATAATTATATCATCTTCAACTTAGGTAAGCGACGCTATCTGCAGTAGACTTGTTCCACATACACTCAAAATTCTCTTTCGGCCTTTAATCATTATCTATTAGTTTCCCAATTATCTTTTAAGCCTAAATGCTTGAAATATTTATTTAATTGTAGATGGTAACTAAAATGTTTGACTCACGTCAATAAGTTAACATTGATTTCACGTTAATAAGTTAAAATTTATTTGTTTGTCTCAATGTCACACGATGGTGTTGTTTAGTGGCCTTTTAAAGTATCTTATTTCTAGGCCACTAGATGGCATGATCAACTATTCCAAGGTGTGAGACCTTGTCTCAAGGCCGCTAGATGGCAAGTCTAATATTTAATTGATAGAATATTAAGAAAATCGTAGAGCACAAATAAAAGTATAAACACTAACACATATTTACACACACACATCAATATTTCAATGCTATTATAGCATTGAAATATTGATGTGTGTGTAAATATGTGTTAGTGTTTTTACTTTTATTTGTGCTCGGCCATTTTCCTAATATTCCATCATTTTATTTATTACCGATTGTTTTTGCTCAATGCACTCTATTTCATACATATTTTAATATTTAGTTGTAGATTAACTTAGCTCCGTGGCCAATAGATTGCATTGTAAAATATTACCCGTATTGGTAAGAAGTTTACTGTGCATTTCTAATAAGGCCATTTCTGGAATCATATTATTTAAGTGGACCCCATACTGTAGGGAATGTATTACTTGGCCTCTTATTTCGAGTTTCAGCCTAATCCAGGCCAAGTCTCACTCCCTGCTTCTACACTCTTGGTTTTTTGTCTTAAGGCATTTATAAATGATCTGGTCTTATATTAAATAAATGTAAATATTAAATAAATGTAAGCAATGTTATCCACAGCCTTTTTATTCTCTTTTGGGTATATTTAGGACGAGGATCACACAGGGAAGTATAATCTAGATTTAGTACTCATGCATTCAAACACTGGTAGCATTTGTGTTAAGATATATAGTTTGGTGCAGTTGACTCAAAACAAAGATGTAAAAAGACGTTAGCAGCTAATGAAGGCACTGCATCTAGCAAAAGCTAACATTTTCTATGAACTGAAACAGAAATATAGGAAAGCTCGTCAGGATCCAACTAATTTTACTTGTGTATCCTTTGACTACAAGCAAAACCTACCGCTACCTCCCATTGGAATAGACATGATTTTAAACACTACTTACACTTAACTTGCTGGGTACATTGAAGGCGACAATACAGCACCAATATTCTGCTATAATGAAACAGTATGCAGAAAGGAACAAAATGATGTTAGTTCTTTAATTTGTGTATACCTGAAGCAAGTGTCATCAAAGAATTTAATTTTATTCAACTATTTTTGTCTCTGGCAGAATAATAACTATATGCTTATATACTTTCTGTATTTACTTGTGAACGAGCACTAATTTATTTCTATTGAGACTTTACACTAATTGAGACGCATAAGAAGACAGTTACTTTTGAAACAAGCAAAGAATGGGCTACATTAATCAAATGTGCTTGGCATAGTTCTTCGGTTTTTAAATATTCATTGCTAATCAATTAATGGTTTGTGATAATGCTACAAACCTCTACTCCATTGTTTTTGAGTTAAGGAAGATCACCAGGTCATATTAAAAGTGCCAGTGAACCTGGAGGGGTTCTAGTAAGAAATAATTACAGCAGACATGGGAAAAATGGGTCATCCATAACTAATGGACATTGTGTCGTGAATTGGAGTTGAAACAGTTATATAACAAACCATTATTAATCCCACCTGGTAATAAGATTGATCCCTAGAATTTGATTCAAAATCTAAAGAAATTAAAGATTGGGAAAGTTTACGAAAACTAACTTCCTGGTACCGAAGACTGTGTCGTTTCCAGTTTTTTTTATGAAGATGGCGATAGAAATTAAGTGAGGGTGATACTGAATAAAAACTAATGAAACACCATAAATTATTAATTATTGCTTCCTTACATTGTTTGAAAAATTAATATGCAATGAGAGGTTAAGTTTTCAATAAAATAACAAATGTTAATTAGATTATAAATGTTTTCAAGGATTTCAAGAATGACATTTTATACAGTTCCTTTTAAAACCAAAAGCAAACCATGAATTTACTATTGGTAGTATATGACATATGTTCATAAAGTTCCCAAATTTT
Source organism: Timema shepardi (assembly GCA_902151425.1). Lineage (NCBI taxonomy): Eukaryota > Metazoa > Arthropoda > Insecta > Phasmatodea > Timematidae > Timema > Timema shepardi. The sequence continues at coordinate 86,016 of CABFVX010003283.1, forward strand.
TGATTTTTCCCTGTTGTCTTCAATAGTGTCTCATCCTCGTCCAGTCAACTTTGATTTTAGTTTTGGAAACAGGAAAGCTGGGTCAGATGAGTGAGGAAGGTAGGGAAACACAGTTGTCTCCACTTTTGCGCAAAACTCACAAATCAGAAGTGATAGGTTTGTGGGCGCATTGTTGTGATGGAGAAACCAGTATTTATTTTTACACAGCTCGGGCCTCTTTATCCTGACATTTTCTCTGACATCTCAACACTTCGATATACCACCAATTCACCGTTTGTCCCTCTGGTAAAAATTTGGGATGAACAACGCCCTCAATTTTAAATCAAACCAGTAGATGTACTGCCAATTTTTCGATCAGAATGGGTGAGTTGAATAAAAACTATTGGATATTTTTAATCAATTACCTGCAAGTAAAGTATACCCTTTAAAGTAGAAGTAAATACTTGGCTATCAAGTGAATAAAATGAAGGCATTACTCATAAGTGTTTACTTGCAGAAATTGATGTTGACTTGAGGTTTACCTGTGAGTCTTTACTTGTTTTTGTTTATTCACATGCTGTTTGCTAGACTGCTAACAAGTGTGGTCTCTGAGATGTCTAAACTTGTAGCATTAATCTTTGTTGGCTTTCTTTGTTTAGTTTTGTAAGTACTTAACAAACAAGTGAGGTGAGCTAACAATATGTCTTCTATTGATGAAGAGACTGAACAATCAAAAAATTCGGATAGCCGAGCAAAATTGGTAATTATTTTGCATAATCATAAATAGTATTAAATAATTTCATGCTACCAAAAATTGTTTCTGCTAAAGAAGATACTTAGAAAAAAATCGGAGAGGAATTTTCAAAATATACAGGAAAAGCCATGACTAATGACCAGCTGGAAAAGCTACTTAATAACAAGAAAAGTACAATCAAGAAAAAAATAGATTTGTCAGCAACAGGAAATAAACCTATAAAGCTACTTGACTCTCTAGAACTTTTAAACACGGAAGAAAATCCTGTGTTCACCAAAATATCAGCAGCTACTTCAATCGGAATGGGCAATGATAAGAGTGGTTCACCATCAGTACAGATAATTGGGAAATTACCTATATCAGGCTCCAATTTGATCCGGATAGACAGTGAAAAACATAATGAAATTGATTCACAAAAACCTCTGCATGAGAGACCAAAACACACAGCAGGGTCCAGTGGCAAAAAAAAAAATGTTTGCAGCTGAAAGCGATGAAATGGTTAATTCAGCAACTTCCGAGCTTCAGCGGTTGATGCTACTGGAATAGCTTCGACTGACCAGGACACAAATCAAAAAGGAGGAACGTAAACGTTTACGTCAACTAGAAGTAACCGAAAGGAATGAATATTGCACCACTGAATAAGTTAGATTAGAGAACTTATGTTATTAAGTTAACTATAAGTTTTAAATATTTTTTATGCCAACACCTAAATTTTAGAATTCACACATAAAACATATTAAAAAAAATCATTTATTTTTTGCTATTCAAACAGTTACATATAAATGTTTTGTTGTTAGTGCAAATGAAGTATATTAGTATGTTGAAAATATTTTATTATGTAAAATCACAATGCTGATGTTTAGGGTTATTCAAAATAAATGTAAATGATATAGTATTTCGACCATTTCTAAGGGGTTTTTTTTTCACCAAGACGTTGAATATCCCTTTGCTCATGAACTTCTGGACCTTCTTCATCGTTGTCATTATTATGTTCATCTCCCTCTCCAAAATCACAAGCATTCTGCAAGTGCTTGGCAATGTTATGAAACACAGCACAACATACTATTATTTTCAGTACTTTATCCACAGAGTCTAATTCTATTTGCTAGTATTGGAAAGTGCTGTTTTAACTGACCAAACACACGTTGCATAACTCTTTCCTTTTGAGTGTAATGTGTTGTATCACTGTTCTAATTCGTTTTAAGGTTGCCTAAATGGTGATAGCAGGCACGTTGAATTACCATATCCGCTGTCCCCCAGCAAACAAGCACTTACATGAAACTGTACAAGTGCCTGTTGCACAAAACTCTGTCATTAAATCCTACTATCATTCACACTTCCAGACCATTTTGCATCTAAACTTGTGACTCTTTCCATTGCATCACATGTCCTTTGAACATTTATCGTTGATTACTTTACCTGTTTATATAGTCATCGCCAAACTGTCAAAGTGTTTTAATTTCTGTGTGTGTGCAGTCAAGTGCACCATTTACAGTGGGAATCTTATACTTTGACTGTCAAACTGTCTTAGCCTCATTTAAAACATGTTGAGTTGATGGGAAAACCATCCATTGATCTGCCTTTTCCATATTTTTTTCTGCAACACTAGCTACAGTCTTAAAAAAAACATGTTATATCAACACAAAAATCATTTGCAACACCGCTTTGAAAACCAGGATCACTAATATATCAGAGAAATATTTCCATTTGCTTTCTCGAAGTCAGAGCACCGCCTCGAGTTTTGTTGCTATTTGGCATAAAAATGTCAGTAATTAAATCAACATTTTTATTTTCAGATCTTAAAAAACGTTTTACACTGTTTGGGATCACATCTTTATAGTTGTGATAATGTTTCATTTTACGGGTATACGTGAATGCTGCCATGATTTGAAATCCTAGAAGATACCAGATTTACAAGGTTACTCCAAACCTACCTTGTAGAAATATGAGTATTTACTTGACAAAAAAAGGTATTGTCTTGCTTTTATTCACTCCACAAGAGATAAACATTTGTTTTTTTGAAACAATAACTACTGGACGAGTACTAACTTGTTGCAGCGAGTGTTTACTCTCGGAAGTCAAGTAAATCCTTTTTTTTATTCACTTGCTAACAAGTATTCACTCGAAAATAAACAAGTAAAGGCATTTACTTGTTTGTATTCACTTTGCCCAATGTCATTACTAGAGCCGGGATTTATATGTAAAAACATATTCTATTCCTCGCCGTTTGGATGCTCAGAAAATAGATATGTCACCGAATTATTTGGTTTATTATATTTCTCTTTCATTTTACATATTTTTATATTTTTAAAGACTGTTTGGCTGGACATTACAGCTGAGAGGAATGTGCGACAAACTATTGAAAAAAAGGTAAAATACAACTTAGAGTACATTCATGACCCGAGTTTTAGAAATAGTCCCTTATATATCCCTGTGTCAACAGCGGACATCTTTCTCTTTGGACAGCTGTAATGAAAACATAAAATAATCATAAAATATTTTGTGTATATACATATATAATAAAAATACAATATTTTTTTATTTTCCGAGTAAATACAATGCCTGTATTATAAAGTATTAATGTATGCACTATATTATATGTTATTGATAACACTTCAAAACTAAGAATAAGTACTTTTAGTTATGTTTAAAATATTTCAGATTGGATAAAAATAAATTATTTAAGGCCATACGTCCAGAAATATTTTTTTTTGGTCATTCAAAAGAGTTTTATTCTATGAAATGTTACACACCAAAACTTTATTTTTAACTATTTTTATTCAAGAGCTATGAGGGTAAGAAGGTTCAATTTTTACGTTTTGCAAATCCAGAATTAAGCCACACTTTTTGGAATAAAATTTTGAAAATTAAAATTTAGTATCTTTAATACAATACCTATTTGATAAAGCTGGGATGTTACCGTAGGTATAAGCATACTCTATATAAATATACTTAAAGTTCCCTTAAAAACAACACATTTCAACAATTGTTTATTAATACTAATTCATCTATAAATATTAAATATTAGTATTCATGTGATTTATAGATGTGTATAC
>CABFVX010003284.1:3025-16269 GCA_902151425.1 Timema shepardi
GGGGGGGGGGGGGGGGGGAGTATGGGGCCCGCACCTCGCAGATCCGGTACATCGAGGTCACGTGACCTCGTTTAGACCACGGGTAGCGTCGCCGACCTCTGAAGGTTGCCATGGTAACCTTTTTATCGAGGTCGTCCCCTTGTCAATATCACCCCTCACCTACTGACCATCCGTACGTATAGACGGCAATTTTAATTTGATATATAGCGTGGTATGTTGGATGTATCGATCAAATTAAATCGATGTATCGGTTGTATCCGATACATTTAATTCCATTTGTCTGGGAGATCTATATTTATATTATCATCACAGCGTCTTACTACCTGTTCAGATTATAAGCATATATGATCATTACTCTAATGGGGTAGGAAGCGTTTTAGAGGTAATATACCTGCATTTGCGTTAAAGGAGAGTGAAAACATTGAGGAAAAACCAACCTTATTACACTTGACCGGTATTCAAACCCCGCTCTCTTCGCAATCGGCAGTCCAGTATATTGCGTGGGTGAAGACTTAGACCAGCCTTGGGCAAACTACGTCCCGTGGGCCGCAGGCGGACCGTCACGTATTTTTATGCATCCCGAAAACTATAACTATGATTTTTGTTTTAGTAATTTTGAACTATTAAAATTAAAAAAAAAAGACAGGCTCACGAAAAATAAGCCCTACCAGTAGCAGATTATAACGCTAAGACAAAGGCCCCATTGCACGATTCCCGAGTCTACGTGACCTTTTTGTTTCAACCAAATTATATTTACGAGATAAAATAAACGCTGTTTTTGTTTGGTAGAACATTTTATCTTGGAGACTTTAACGGTCGATTAAGAAGACTTAACATTTTCTTGGATTAATATTTAAATCATGTGATGAAATAATCAGTTGGTTATTGAAGGGCGCGTTAGATAACTCCACTAAAAATATATATATTAAACTTAAGATTATATATATAGCCATTTAATATTTGCTTGACACCAGTGAGAATAGCTCACACGTTACTTTAAACAATGTTCATAAATGTGCATACGTCAAGTCATTAAATCTGAAGCTGTCACCTTTGATAGCTATCATTACTAATAAAATAACAATATTAATATTAGTTATTATCAATTTTGGTCGCAAAATATAAAGGCTCTTTCTTTTAAAATTGGAATGCAAAAAACATTCTTCCACTATCAGTCAATTATCATATTGGATTTTAAAAAATTACGTTCTCAATCAAATAGTCCGCTATGCGTTAAAACAGTGTCGTTTCAAGCAGTGTTGCCAGAATAATCAGAGCTTGTTAAAACTGTACCTGTGATATGTTCTCCCCCACTCTGTCCCCATTTGACCAACCATACATACCAGTATCGTGTTGTGTAGTGTTGCCAGGAGATTGTTGAAATTGTAACTCGTAAATTTGTTTCATCACTCAATGGTCAGATATCAATGAACATATATTCTCATGTGAGGTGTGTAGACCAGAGTCTATGTATGACTGGTCAAATGGGGACAGAGTGGAGGAGAACATATCACAGGTACAGTGTTAACAAGCTCAGCTTACCCTGGCAACACTCCACTACACGGCACTGATATATTCCCATGTGAGGTGTGTAGAGCAGTCTCTATGTATGATTGGTCAAATGGGGACAGAGTGGGGGAGAACATATCACAGGTACAGTGTTAACAAGCTCTGCTTACCCTGGTAACACTACGCGACACTCCAATACATCAAAATGAGCCCATCCCACCTCTCATATGTCAAGAAATATTTCTCTTGTATTTAGACACTAAGACGGTCGGTCATATTTTGTTTACGGGCACAAGCGCTAGAAACACGGTTTACATATTCCCGGCAGGAGAGCGAGAGAAAGGAATTTCTCCACTGGTAATTTTTCTGTGACTCCTCTCGCCGTCAGATGACTACTGGTCCGTTGTTGAACGAGGAGAAAACCTGCGTATCAAGCCAGGACAGGTTCCTATAAACTGCACCATCAGCGTCAACAAGATGGGGATATTTACTACCTCTCTCAATATCTATACTATGATTTTCGTTGGAAGAACAGTAAAGAAACCCGCCTCGGTGGCGTGGTTAGTTAACGCGCTGATTTCGTGTTTAGCTCGACTGCCGAGGACGGGGAGATTGAGGTTCGAATCTCAATCGGGTGTATCGTGGGTGGGTTTTTTTTCCAAAATGGTTTTATACTCTTCCACCATGAAAATGAGAGAACATTTCTCTACAATTCAACTTTCATCATCGTTAGTCCATTAGCGTAATTAGTGCGTTTATAACTTGAACAGGTATTAAGAAGCGTTGCTAAAAGGAAATTAAAAAAACAAAACAGAACGAGTTAGAAATTAGATTATTGCGTTCATAGAGAAAGCACCTGGACTCGAAGTGAGGCCATTTATGTCTTCGACCACAAGGAGGAACATAAATGGATCTAAGTTAGGCATTTTTAAGCCTAAAAAGTGCCAAAAGCCGCGTGTTTAAGGGAGTATAAGGAACGTTAGTTAAGGCCCATGCTTTTGCATTTTTTATGGCAAAACATTTTCTGACCAAATAAATCAAGTATTTCTCCAGTAGAAACATATAACTGTTTAATTTTCTTCACACGGTGATATCAACAGTTGTTGAATATCTGTCAAGAATGTCCTGGAATTTAATGACAACTTTTTCTCCTCGTTTAAAAAGTTTCTTATCAAATGCCGCCATGCTCTTGACAGATATTCAACAACTGTTGATATCACCGTGTGAAGAAAATTAAACATCTTTATGTTTCTACTGGAGCAAAATTTGATTTATTTTGGCCAGAAACTATTTTGCCCTAAAAACTACAAAAATCACTTCTATTACAATCCCACCTAAGTATATAGTTGAATTATTGTCAGTCGGGGAAATTCAAACAAAACGAGAATACGACTAACGTATTGTCTGACGTAATATTAGGAAGGAATGTTAACTTGTGCAATTATTCCAATACCCGCTATTATATCCGTTCTAAGTACTGTATTTGCTATGACCTTGGAGGTCACATTAAAAACAAGTGTCTAGCCGCCAATAAACTAGTATGTCGATATTATATGTGTGAAACCATTCAGTAAATTAATTACCTGTAGTCGTATCCACATATGGAAAAAACTCATGTAACTCTTGAAAATGTTACTCTGACCATTTTCCCCCGATTTTTGGACAATCCTCGAAGCGTGACTTACGTACCCGGAATGTATTTGTCCTCGATTTGTTAGATAAATTAATTCCATTTAAAATGTAAATGGATTATGGAAAAGCGTTTTTAATCAAGTCAGTTTCTGAGAAGCTTAGATGTTAAATCTGTCAGAAATCTACATCATAGCCAGCGAGAAGTATTTCGAATTCATTCTGACTTTTTTTACTTTCACTCGACAATTCAGAGAGAAAGTATTGCGATCGTCAAAAAATCGAAATAAAGATTTTTTATAAATGTCGACGTTTCATGAACCCCTGAAGCTAAAAAAGTGGTTTTAGCATTTCTGTCTGTCTGTCTGTCTGTCTGTCTGTACCTTGGGCTAGAACCGAAACTGTTTTAACGATTGGGCTAAAACTAGGTATCTGGTATTTTCATGAGGTGTTCTCGTGGGGTTTTTCGGAATTAAATATCTAACCATAAAAGTTAAGGGTATTTTAATGAAGGGCAAAACGAGAAAATATCTATGTTATCGAAATCCTCTCTTATTTATTTGGATTTAATGTTTTATATCTAGACAATGTTTATCATTATAAACAAGATGGAAATTCTCATTTTCTCATGAAAATGACTTTGAGGGTACTTCATATGGTGGAAATTTTCCAATTTTCTTAATTTCTTCGCAACTATTTAAGATACGAAATAGTTTAAGATAAAAAATATATTATTATATATCCAATAATTTCTGAGCTATAAACAAATATATACATACATAATTTTTAATTCGTGTCTTTGAAAATTAAATTGATTCTTATGCTCTTTGGTGAACAAAAATGTTTCTCTTTTCTCGATTGTTCTCTAACAGTGTTCCTAGTTCCTAAAGCCATAGAGTAACAGTATATATTTTTTTATGATCTTTGGTGTAATGTTTCTACAGCACTGTATAGACCTATCATTTCGTTTCGCAAACATTACGGGTTTTTAGTAAATGTCTATTTAATGATAAAAGCAAGAGAAAGTCTATTCGGTGCGAAGTACCATTTATATCTCACTAACTTTTTGTTTATAACTGTGTTTGATCTTGTTCATTACTTTCATCAGGATGGTTACAAAACCTTTCATTACAAAATTCCCTGATTTTTACAGGTTTTCCAGAAAACTTTTTTTTTTATCACGGTTTAAACTTTTTAGAATTTCTCTTGTTGAATGGCAATTTTTTTTTTCCATTTCATACATTTATTACAAATTTAAGAAAACCCATCTTAAAGGTCAAACTAAAATAATCATTACTATAAGTTATGTTTCCATTATTGTTTTCGGTATAATTCTACCATATCTAGACGACGTATTTTGTTAACCTCTAGAGAGAGGAGAGAGAGGATTAGGAATGAAGACGAGATAAGGTCAAGAGTTGGGGTAAAGGGTGTATAAGAGATAGTTGAGGAAGCAAGACTGAGGTGGTAAGGACACGTAATAAGGATGGAAGGGGAGAGGATTCCAAGAAGATTAATGGATATGAAGTATGTAGGGAAGAAACTGCAAGGGAGACCAAGGAAGAGATTAAACAGATAGCAGCAAGTGTGCAAGTGTGCAAGTGAGAGGAGGAGAGTGGAAGAGTGCATTTTAAAAAACCAGACCTTTTTTAGCCACAGGCTGGAAACAGTTCATGGCGACGATGATCTAGAAACCAAATCGCTCGATTTTGTTTAAATGTTTAGGTGCGTAATTAGTCAAGTAGTAAAATTCACCGACATCTCTTTATTCTCGATTAAGATCTTTCACATTTTTCTTTTTTTTTCCTTTCTGAAGACACGATGTTTCATGTGCCGTATCGTATCGCGTTCATATTATTTATATAATATATCGCTACATAGACCTAATTTATTGTCAATGTCAAATAACTCGAGTGTAATAAACATTATTTATTTTGAAAAGAGGAAGTTTCTGGCATTAGCTCGCCTAGCGTATTCCTTCTTTCATTCCTACCTTAATTCCCTCCTCACATTTTTTTTTTCTTTCTTAACCACTTAAATGACACAAGTCTGGATAATGTCTTGAAAGGAACTAGGCTACAAATTGTCAAACCAATCCATATTCCTAAGCCTCCTTAAGGTGGGATTGTGGGGATTGCAAGTCAAGGGCAGTATTTTGCACTTTAAATAGCAAACATCTGTGTTCGGATAAAATATATCAAATATTTCTCCAGTAGAAACCAAGATTTTAATTTAATTTATACGGTGATATCAACAGTTGTTGGAATATCTGTCATGAGGATAGCGGAATTAGATGAGAAACTTTTTAACTGAAGAGAAAAAAATTGTCATTAAATTCTAGGAAACCTTTGACAGATATTCAACAACTGTTGATATCACCACGTGGAGAAAATTAAACTCTTGGTTTCTACTGGAGAAATATTTTATTCATACCTATTTTTTTTTAAAGAAATACTTGCTATGAAAGTTGTACAAAAACACGGACCAAACCTCACCTTCTCCACCTTAAAGACACATTCCACATATCTTGTCTAATGGAATGTTTCCCTGGCACCCTCTTAAAGAGGTCAGGGTAGTAAGAGGGGGGGATTATCAACCCCTAACACGAGGGGGTTGGAGAACTTAACAGCAGCGCTTACAAGCTTTGAAAGTTATGAAAACATGCACTTGAACTCAAGTTGTAGTCTAGACTCGATGTTTATGGCGTCTTTTCTTATCTGGTCGAGAGGCATCTAGTCTCTCAGCGCCTCCCCCCCCCCGTAACCCCCGCCCCCCTGCTAGATTACATACCACCACTATCCCAAAGCGACTTGACATCGGGACCAAGTACGTTATAAATACAGGTGGGCACTGAGGGGATAGACCTCTAGTCCATGGTCGGAGGAAAAGGGCTCAAGTCCAATTTTCATTTTGTAAGGACCGACATAACTATAGTAGCCCCATGGCTTCTTTGGTGCTGACTGACAGCTCACAGCTGACTTCTGACAGTCAACATCTAGGTATATACCTAAATTTTGACTGTCTCAAGTGACAGCTATTAAACACATGTTTTTGCAGATCATATGGTTCGGCGTAGGGATACATAATTCTGTCTGGTAACTTTTCAAAGCCATCAGCTCTCAGCTGTGAGCTGTCAGTAGTTACCAAAGAAGTCATGGGGCTACTGTATTAAAATAAAACACAATTATTATGAAGGATACAGGAGGAAAAGGGGAGATAGCCCGATATTAACTCAAATTGAGTTAGTGCTGCCATCTGTTAGACAATCATGACACCTTTATAATGCACTTTATATTATGGTTAAAAGAGGTATCTGTCATATTTAAATTGAGTCAGTGCTGCCATCTGTTAGACAATCATGATACATTTTTAATACACTTTATATTATGGTTAAAAGAGGTATCTGTCATATTTAAATTGAGTCAGTGCTTCCATCTGTTAGACAATCATGATACATTTCTAATACACTTTATATTATGGTTAAAAGAGGTATCTGTCGTATTTAAATTGAGTCAGTGCTGCCATCTGTTAGACAATCATGATAAATTTCTAATACACTTTATATTATGGTTAAAAGAGGTCTCTGTCGTATTTAAATTGAGTTAGTGCTGCCATCTGTTAGACAATCATGACACCTTTATAATACACTTTATATTATGGTTAAAAGAGGTATCTGTCATATTTAAAATTATTTTAAAAATATATTTGCTAGGCTCCGTGTGACGTTTGAGATAATATAAAAGTAGTCCTTGAAAATGTTTGTAATGTGACTTTCCCCTTATTCTCTTGTAACCTTAATATTTATCACAACTGATTAAGGTGGGACGGAAGTGAACGCAAGTCTAGTTCAGTACATTTGCTGCTTTTATACTTAGATAAACTATTACTTCATTAGATACGTTTTATTCAACAAGTATTGAGGAAAATTGAACTCTTTTTTATGTTTTTATTGGAGCAATATTTGATTTATTTGGTTAAGAAAATGTTTTGCCATTAAACACTTAAAAAAACACTGCCCTTAATTTGCTTCAGTTCTCCAGCTCAAGAAACTAGACGTACACGATTGTTACTCTGCAGTTGAAAGCATGTTAAATTATATCTCTGCGCCGATCCTGTCTACAGGTAAGTGAAGTAGACATCCTAACCATCCACAAGGCGACTACCATCACAGGGGTGTGTATAATAATAGGGAAACACGTATATAAGTGGACGGCCAGACTTAGCGAGCGACTAAAATATAAAATATAACACATTGTTTGCAATGAGAGAAGATAGAACTGGTTCTAGTTTTCAATCGCGCGCTCGAGCCGGAACAGTCTAGTTTACAGGCGCCAGGCAATATTATTGTATGTTGGTTCGTTGAGTGCTAGGAAAACTTCTCAGTTTGACATTTTTATTATTATCAATAGGTTTAGCATACTTACTACTAATGGCCTAATTTAATTGGTAAGATCATAAACTATACCTATATATATGTAAAACTTATTTATTATTATTATTATTATTATTATTATTATTATTATTATTATTATTATTATTAGCACCGCGTCTTACTACCCGTTCGGGTTATACGCACTTACGCTAATGTGTAATGGTAGGGTGATTGTGAGATGAAATGAAGGACCTACAGTTTAACGTGGAATCCGAACCACGGTGGAGGCCTGGCATTCCCCACATTCACAAGATGTCTTGTCAGAGGTGAAGGAAGGGTTTGGTAATCAGATAAATCTGTGCCGGGACCGAGGATTGAACAACTTATATGTTAAAATACTTCACTGTTATAATCAAAGCAGACCTTTATAAATAAGAATCACCATTAGCGTGGATAGAGGATGGGGAAACCACAAAAATAAATCACTCGTCAAAGACCACCCCCAGTTCACTGAGCCAAGATTCGAACCTTTACCTCTTCGTCAACAACTATCGAGAGCTATCTGCTAATCACGCGCTCGCTCGCCAGTCTGGCCACCCAGCCGCTCGCACGCTTGTCAGTCTGGCCGAACCCTGGCCGAACACAAAACCGGTTGAATCGAGCTGCGTTGTGTGTTGGATCATTAGGGTTGTTAAGGTCCTTCGAACCCGCTTCGGTGGCCACATGGTCTAAGGCGATACTCTCGCAGTAGACTAGACTGCCGATGACGGGGAGATCAAGGTTCGAATCTTGGTCTAGTGTACTGAGGCTGAGTTTTTTTCCAAAAAATTGTTTTCCTCTCTTCCTCCACGAAAATGTGGGTGCACTTCCTCTAAATATGACAATCATAATCCCTGAAACTACTATCGTAATTAGTACATAAGCGTACTACCCGAACGGGCAGCAAGACATGGTGCTAAGAAACTATTTTAAAAAAAGTGACGCGATAAGATGTCGAGCCGCGGGTGCAGGATGCAGGGTTTCCCTGTAAATTATTATTATTAGCACCGCGTCTTACTACCCGTTCGGGTTACACGCACTTACGCTAATGTGTAATGGTAGGGTGATTGTGAGATGAAATGAAGGACCTACAGTTTAACGTGGAATCCGAACCACGGTGGAGGCCTGGCACTCCTCACATTCACAAGATGTCTTGTCAGAGGTGAAGGAAGAGTTTGGTAATCAGATAAATCTATGCCGGGACAGAGGATTGAACCCCGGACCCTCAGCACAGAAGTCCGACACCTTACCACTAGACCGCCAGGTCACCTGTTTCCCTGTAAAGAAGCGACTGGCGATCAACCAAGCGTGCGTCATTTTAGTAAAGTACTGATAGTTCATCAGTTCTAACAATTGTTTTCCATTGTGTTTTCTTTCATTTTTCGTGGGTTTTTTTTATTAGTTTGTTACCTCGTGACGTTTTTTTAGCACTGCATCTTAGTCTACTAACCTTTTGGTTAATATTCTTATGTAGCCTAATAATTACGTTAATGGTTTTAGGAATTTGACAGGTAATATTTATAAGAAGTGTATCCATATTTACGTGAAGGAAGAATGTAAAATCATTTTGGATAAACCCCCCAACCCCTTTCCCCCCCTCAATACACGCGACCAAGATTCGAACCTTGATCTCCCCGTCTTCGGCAATATAGTCTACTGCGAGAGTGACGCCTCAGACGATACGGCCACAGCAGCAGTTTACGTGATAATATTGTAGATCTATTGGCTTTACTAGCCATTCCTATTAAAACTGTAAGGTACCAGAGGTGTTCATTTTATCGGAACAGACTGTGTTTGTAAGAGTCTGGACACACTCGTGGCATAGAAGGTTGTCTTGACAGTAATTAGTGGTTGTGTTAATGAGATGGTGTGCCCTCAGGGGGGCTTAGTACTACTGGCATGAAAGAAAAAGGAGAACCAAGGAGAAAGGGAGTGTCTGGAGGAATGTGGCCTACACCTTCTAACCCTCCTCAGTGGCTGAGGACGTCTGATCTGGAGACCCTGGGATCATTGTCTGCAATATACTCCTAGTTCGTTGTCTGCAATATACTCCAGGTTCGTTGTCTGCAATATACTCAGAGTTCGTTGTCTGCAATAGGACCTGGGTTCGTTGTCTGCAATATACTCCTAGTTCGTTGTCTGCAATATACTCCAGGTTCGTTGTCTGCAATATACTCCAGGCTCGTTGTCTTCAATATACTCCTAGTTCGTTGTCTGCAATAGACCCCATGTTCAACCAGATGCACGTACTATCTGTTGTGGTTTCTGTCCCACAATCTTCTCAGTAAGTCGCTGATGGATTTACACGATGTCCCAAGCTTGAGGTTCCCACCTACTTGAAGGGAACTATCCCAGTTCTGTATTATTTACTATGAGAAACTTGTAAAAACACTATAACAATCCTCAGTTATCTTAGAACTTTGTGAGTCTGTTAGCAAATAACTTTATTTGTTTGAGGAAGGTTATATCCATATTCCTCAACATTTACTTTGATCTCAGAACAGAGACAATGTCATGGGAAACGTCTCTGAAAATGATATAGATCATTTTTTTTTATTATAAAACTTTGAATGTAAAGTTTGTGATCCTCTAAGGTCTGGGCACATGTTTATAACATATTTTGAAATAACAAAACAACTTTTTGAATAGTGCGAATTTTCTGAACGTCTGCAAACGCATCTCAGTGCTCCAATAGGCGCCCTCCCCTCGACCCCCTCTTCCTGCCCCCCCCCCTCCTCCCTAAAGCTTTTGGATACGATATTTGACGTGATACAATTTTTTATGTGTACACCACGTCTTACTACCCGTCTTGGTTACCCGAATCGAGGATTAAGGAGGTAGATTATTAAGTCCACAGCTCGCGTGGAAGAAGAGGGATTCGAACACCGACCTCACAGTTAACGGTGAACCAGGAACTAGATGAGCTTGTCGTTTAGTCCGTCCACGTGTCCATCAACGGAGGTATTATCTTTTATTGAACACTTCTGTTAACCAAATTTGGATTGAATTCGTCAATGAAGGAAGATATCAAACGTTAAAAAGGACCAGACAAAAAAAATCCATGAGTTATTTTCCCTTTAAAATTTAGATTGTGGTGATTTGCAAATAATTTTTACCCAAAGGCCTATTTTTTCAATTAAATCTTTTAAACATCTTTAAATTAAATTTGCAGTGCAATTATTTTTCTAACAGTTTAAATCTTTCTATTATATTTTTTTAAACGATAAATTTATAATGTCATTGCATCAAATTTTGTTTTTTTTAAAAAATCTCATTTTTATTTTAAAAACCTTAAAATTTATAAAGTGGCTGAATGAAACAATTTTTTTTCTTCTAAAATTCCAATTTTATCTCCGGGGTTATTCAAAAGTAGGGGTACACAGAGGTGAAACGGTTTTATTCTTAATCGAACCGACATGCAACCACCGTCATGACGTGAAAAGACAGAAGATCTCTCCAAGTTTCAAAATCGCTGAAAGTGTTCGATGTGGACGCAGTTGGTTTCACGGCGGGCCTCTAGACGGTAGTCTAGTTCGGCCCAGAGACGTCCCAGCATGTCCTCGGATGTCGATTCTACCGCAGCAGAGATGCTTTGCTTAAGGTCGTTCAGTTGCTGTGGCTTTGGGGGCACGTGAACGGTGTCCTTGATGTGTCCCCAAGTTTGGTTTAAGAAGACCTACTAATTATACCACTATAAAGCCACACGGCTGACTCACTCACTGACATTAATGATTACCCACTTCCAGATGAGCTAGAAACTTGAAATTTGGCAAAATTATAGCTTCTGACCTGTAACCGACGGGAAAATTCCAAAATGTGCAACAACAAAAAAGTGTAACCTCCGAAAACAAAATCAAAATAGCTGAGAAACTTTAAAGTCGGTGCGGACCTTTCTTTGGAGGTCTCTTGTGGCTAAACGGTAAGACCTATAAAAAAAACCTGATTGACCAGCCACGGATTTGGTAAGATCCACAAGTTTCGTCCTATTACTTTTTTATCGTATCTCCATCGGTTATACCTTAGATAGAGCTAGATTTTTTGATTTTAGGTACATTTTTCACATTTTCCATACATTTTTTAATTTTCTGTCACACTTATGGGACGGCTAGAATCATAAAATTTGACAGGCATATTGGCACATCCAATTGCCATAAGATTGAAAAATTTGATGATTCTAGCTGTCCTATAAGGTTGGAGAAACTTAAATAATTTGTGAAAAATACAATACAATACCGGTAACTAAGTTGTTACGTTCAAAACAACGCTGGAATTATATTAGTTTACTTACACTTGCAAAGAAAACTCAGTCGGGGTTTGGGGGCTCCACCCTCAACAAGCAAAGCGAGTGTGTGTATATATATATATATATATATATATATATAATTTCTATATTATTAGTGGGTAATACACCCTTAAGTCTGGCGATCGTGGAGTAAGAATGAGAATCGATAGCAAAACATCGATGTTTAACATCATTGTCTATATCGGAGAAGTAGGCCTACCATCGATGTTTGAACAAATATCGGTCTCTAAACATTAATTATTCTAACCCTAAGCCATCAATGTTTTCGTTTAAAAAACATCGGAACCTCTTAAACTTAGAATATGAATAATGTTTAGTGAATGCTGTGATAAGCACAATATATTATTAAATTAATATAAAAATACATCGATGTTTCTACTCCCAAATCATCGATGTTTTAATTTTTTTAACATCAAAACTCCTAAACTTATAATAAGATCACGTTTAATGATTAACGTGGTAATCACAATATTACTAAATTAATATCCAACTAGAAAGACGGTTAAGTTGGTTCACCAATTCAAGTTTTTACAAACGATTGTATACAACAATTGCTTTAAAATCAATTAAAAAAATACTTTTTATGTGTTTTTTTATTCTTTAGTTATAGTTTTTTTTTGCATCGATGTTTTTTTATCGATGTCCATTCCTAGTTTGAACTTTGAATCTACAAAAGAAAACCTCTATAGTACAGTAAAACATCGAACATCGAAAACAATACATAGATGTTTTGAAAACATCGACCATCGATGCTCATCTTTATCGTGGAAGCCAAAGAAAAATTGTTAAATCCTCTTGTCCGGCACGACCACAGACAAGAAATAAACAGACTCTCAACCTCACGGGGGTTTCGCTGCGCTATTTTTGTCAGCTTGAGTCCTTCAACACCGGGCTTCGCTAGTGTCACTGCTGGGGGAAGATAGGATTAACCGCAGCGATCCTAGTGGCGAAGGATTCAAGCTGGCAAAAGGAGCGCAACTATTTTAACCTGGAGGTTGAGTGTCTGGTATATTATTCGTCTGTGTCCCAGGTCTATTCAACGTTCCGGTCGGGTGGTATTCAGGTATCGACCAACCCCCCGACGGCAGTTACCATGTCCAGGCAAGGACTTTATGCCGTTCTCCCTTCGTTATACTCGCGTCCGGTGACCTGGCGGTCTAGGGGGTAAGGTGTCGGACCTCAGTGCTGGCGGCCGGGGTTCAATCCTCGGTCCCGGCACAGATTTATCTGATTACCAAACCCTTCCTTCACCTCTGACAATACATCTTGTGAATGTGGGGAATGCCAGGCCTCCACCGTGGTTCGGATTCCACGTTAAACTGTAGGTCCTCCATTTCATCTCACAATCACCCTACCATTACACATTAGCGTAAGTGCGTATAACCCGAACGG
>CABFVX010003284.1:32285-46297 GCA_902151425.1 Timema shepardi
GACCTAAAATAAATATATAAATAATATTGGCCTAAATCATTGTGGTTAACTATCACATTAATATATTACCATCTGTTTTCATTACAGTCATCCAGAGTGATAGATGTCAGCTGTTGGCGTAGTGATATATTAGGGATAACTTCTAGTAACATTTAGAGCTATCATTCAGGTAAACTTAGCTCGTGAATGCCTTATACACGGGAGTCACACATTTACTGCATCATGTCATTTTCAGTGGCGTGGCGTGAAATATTTCCAGGGTAAGCAGAGCTTGTTAAAACTGTAACTGTGATATGTTCTCCCCCATTCTGTCCCCATTTGACCAATCATACATAGACTCTGTACTGCACACCTCACATGGGAATGTATTAATGTCGTGTAGTGGGGTGTTGCCAGGATAAGCAGAGCTTGTTGAAACTGTACCTGTGATATGTTCTCCCCCACTCTGTCCCCATTTGACCAATCATACATAGACTGATCTACACACCTCACATGGGAATGTATCAGTGTCGTGTAGTGGAGTGTTGCCAGGGTAAGCAGAGCTTGTTAAAACTGTACCTGTGATATGTTCTCTCCCACTCTGTCCCCATTTGACCAATCATACATAGACTCTGCTTTGCACACCTCATATGGGAATGTATCAGTGTCATGTAGTAGAGTGTTGCCAGGGTAAGCAGAGCTTGTTACAACTGTACCAGTGATATGTTCTCCCCCAATGTGTCGCCATTTGACCAAACAAACACAACTCTTATGGGGTGACAAGTAGAATCATTTTCTCAAATGTCAACTTTGATTTACATTTATTATATTACGTTGGAAACCTATTTTTGTGTAGGAGGCGAGAGTAAGCCATTTAATTGTTAAATCACAATGCGACTGACCAAGAATATAGTCTCGCCATCCTGTCTATTACGATCTGACGCCTCCAGCGGCCAGCGAAGTAAGCACGAATTTTAAGTAGGGGAAACTCAAAGCTACAACTTTTATAAACAAATATGGGATTGCTTTAAGCATTATTCTGACAGCTGTAGAAAAAGATATCAAACACGAAATATTCATTGACAGATTATTTACTAATATTTATTGCCACCATCCAGTTGTCCTTGGATAATATTGTTTTACTTTTCGGATCCCAAAACACATTTATTGAGGGATTTATACAAATATTTAACTTTTCCGAATGGTTATTAATATTCCATAATTGTTCTCATTTAAAACTTAAATATAATATTATTAGTGATTTGTCATGTTTATTTATTTTTTTCCTTTAGTTTTTAACTCACATAACACTAGACATAATAGCAACTCGTAACAAAATCACTATGTATTGTGTTGAAAAACAAATAAATATCGCAATATCACGAGGATAAGCCCTGAGTAGAGCATGACGAGATAGTCTCGCAACATTTCGAATATAGGCCCTGAGTAGAGCATGACGAGATAGTCTCACAACATCTTGAATATAGGCCCTGAGTAGAGCATGGCGGGATAATCTCGCAACATCTCGAATATAGGCCCTGAGTAGAGCATGACGAGATAGTCTCGCGACATCTCGAATATATACCCTGAGTAGAGCATGACGAGATAGTCTCGCGACATCTTGAATATAGGCCCTGAGTAGAGCATGGCGAGGTAATCTCACAGCATCTCGAATATAGGCCCTGAGTAGAGCATGACGAGATAATCTCGCAACATCTTGAATATAGGCCCTGAGTAGAGCATGGCGGGATAATCTCGCAACATCTCGAATATAGGCCCTGAGAAGAGCATGGCGAGATAATCTCACAACATCTCGAATACAGGTCCTGAGTAGAGCATGACGAGAGAGTCTCACAACATCTCGAATACAGGCCCTGAGTAGAGCATGGCGAGAGAGTCTCACAACATCTCGAATATAGGCCCTGAGTAGAGCATGACGAGATAGTCTCGCAACATCTTGAATATAGGCCCTGAGTAGAGCATGGCGGGATAATCTCGCAATATATCGAATATAGGCCCTCAGTAGAGCATGACGAGATAGTCTCGCGACATCTCGAATATATACCCTGAGTAGAGCATGACGAGATAATCTCGCAACATCTCGAATATAGGCCCTGAGTAGAGCATGGCGAGATAATCTCGCAACCTCTCGAATATAGGCCCTGAGTAGAGCATGACAAGATAGTCTCGCAACATCTTGAACATAGGCCCTGAGTAGAGCATGACGAGATAGTCTCGCGACATCTCGACTATAGACCCTGAGTAGATCATGACGAGATAATCTCGCAACATCTCGAATATAGGCCCTGAGAAGAGCATGGCGAGATAATCTCGCAACCTCTCGAATATAGGCCCTGAGTAGAGCATGACGAGATAGTCTCGCAACATCTCAAGCATAGGCCCTGAGTAGAGCATGACGAGATAATCTCACAATCTCTCGAATATAGGCCCTAAGTAGAGCTTGATGAGATATTCTCACAGCATCTCGAATACAGGCCCTGAGTAGAGCATGGCGAGATAATCTCGCAACCTCTCGAATATAGGCCCTGAGTAGAGCATGGCGAGATAGTCTCGCAACATCTCGAATACAGGCCCTGAGTAGAGCATGGCGAGAGAGTCTCACAACATCTCGAATACAGGCCCTGAGTAGAGCATGACGAGAGAGTCTCACAACATCTCGAATACAGGTCCTGAGTAGAGCATGACGAGAGAGTCTCACAACATCTCGAATACAAGCCCAGAGTAGAGCATGGCGAGAGAGTCTCACAACATCTCAAATACAGGCCCTGAGTAGAGCATGACGAGAGAGTCTCACAACATCTCGAATACAGGCCCTGAGTAGAGCATGACGAGAGAGTCTCAACAACATCTCGAATACAGGCCCTGAGTAGAGCATGACGAGATAGTCTCGCAACATCTCCAAGATAGGAAGTTTCACAGGAGAAACTAAAGAGAATACCACTTGGCCACCCTTCAACTGTTTGTTGACGGGAACTACTTGTATTTGCAAACCGTGGGGGGAAAGTCAATGAGGAACCCTCATCTTTCACAACTTCTACTCTCTCTCTCTCTCTCTCTCTCTCGCTTTCTGCCACTTGGCAACAGAACTGCTGAGTAACTTTGGGAAACACTTCAATATATGCTCTCCACTATTCAGGACTGCTATCCAACAAGAGGAGCTAATTTACAGCTGAGACTACACACTGTAAGCCTGGTTGAGATTGCAGACTATTAAGAAGGCCTCTTAAAATCCCGTTTCACCCAACAGATAACACCTAACTTAGGTAGGTAATACAGCTCTAACAAGATGTCTTAAGAGCCCGTCTAACCCCACAGATAAAACCTAACTTAGGTAGGTAATACAGCTAGAACCAGACGTCTTAAGAGCCCGTCTCACCCCACAGATAACACCTAAACTTAGGTAGGTAATACAGCTAGAACCAGACGTGTTAAGAGGTCATCTCACCCCACAGATAACACCTAACTTAGGAAGGTAATACAGCTAGAACCAGACGTGTTAAGAGGTCATCTCACCCCACAGATAACACCTAACTAAGGTAGGTAATATAGCTCGAACCATACGTCTTAAGTGCCCGTATCACTCCACAGATAACACCTAACTTAGGTAGGTAATACAGACATAACCAGACGTCTTAAGAGCCCGTCTCTCCCCACAGATAACACTTAACTTAGGTAGGTAATATAGCTCGAACCATACGTCTTAAGTGCCCGTATCACCCCACAGATAACACCTAACTTAGGTAGGTAATATAGCTCGAACCATACGTCTTAAGTGCCCGTATCACCCCACAGATAACACCTAACTTAGGTAGGTAATATAGCTCGAACCAGACGTGTTAAGAGGTCATCTCACCCCACAGATAACACCTAACTTAGGTAGGTAATATAGCTCGAACCATACGGCTTAAGTGCCCGTATCACCCCACAGATAACACCTAACTTAGGTAGGTAATACAGCTAAAACCAAATGTCTTAAGAGGTCATCTCACCCCACAGATAACACCTAACTTAGGTAGGTAATATAGCTAAAACCATACTCTTAAGAGCCCGTCTCTGTATTTGATTTTTTTTTAAAGGAATAGAAGCCATTAAATCAGTTCTACTCTATGACGTTCATGGCCGTGAAACCTAGGCCCCTTGTAGCTTTATATTGTCCAGTGCTCGTAATACCGAGTCTAGCTGTCACCAGCTATCTCATATCGGCAATGACGCGTAGCCCAAGTTAACGTTTTGGCCAAAGTCCGGTCGTTCCTCGGCGCGAACAGAATCTTTCTACACTAAATTCCTCTCTTTCATAGTTGTTCTAGACATGGTCAGTGACTGAAGGTACCGGGTTTAAGAACAGAAAACATGCGAAGTCAGTGTGGATCACGTTAACCTGTAGAACAGACTTCAAGGATAGAAGGGTTGATTTTACACTTCTTAGTGACCCTTGGATGTAAGAGTAGAAACGACCTCTAATATCTTAAAAGAGTAAGTCTATGATTTTTTATTTTTTTAACAACACTTGTTCATACAAGTCAAGGTTGAAGTTTATATAAATTGTTATTTACACTAACAAACAAAAAACATTAACTCTGTTGGTCAATACGAGATATTAGGGATGTTATGTCAGCTTTTAAAATTATTATTATTATTATTATTAGCACCGCGTCTTACTACCCGTTCAGGTTATACGCACTTACGCTAATGTGTAATGGTAGGGTGATTGTGAGATGAAATGGAGGACCTACAGTTTAACATGGAATCCGAACCACGGTGGAGGCCTGGCATTCCCCCGTATTCACAAGTTGTGGCTTTTTAAATGATTTCATTGGCTTCTCATAGCCTTTGTCGTACAAGGGGACACTAGTTTAGGGTGTTACATGAAAGAAAACTAATACATTTTGCACAAGTTTACATATCCTGAATTATTTATTAAGTTTTTCAATATCTTTTTTTCCCGCTTCAGTGGCAGAATGGTCTAACTCTCCACTCTCGAATATGGCGGGGAGATTGAGGTTCTAATCTCGGTCGGGTGTAAAAAGTTTTAGTTTTCCCTCAATGATTTTCCACTCTTAATAAACGCAATTTCGGGTGCACTTCATTTAAATATAGTCTTCCTAGTCACTCAAACCATTGGCATAATTAGTATATAAGCGTATAACCCGAACGCGTAGTGGGACGTGGTGCTAAAATAAAAAAAAGTTAATTGAACGTACAGTAGCCGCATGGCTTCTTTGGTGCTGACTGACAGCTTTAAAAATATACCAGACCAAATTATGTATTCCTACGCCAAACCATATGATCTGCAAAAACATGTGTTTAGCAGCTGTCACTTCTGACAGTCAACATTTAGGTATATTCCTAAATGTTGGCTGTCAGAAGTCATCTGTGAGCTGTCAGTCAGCACCAAAGAAGCCACGGGGCTACTGTATCTACTGGAAACATGTAACATCTAGTTTAACCAAAAATGGCATTTTTCTATTAAACCTGTAAACATGTTGACCTTAACTAACACTCCCTATAATCCCACATTTAAAAAAAAACTAGTTTCTCTTTGGTGAATTATTAAAATACTTGTTATAAATATCGAAATCTTGAAGATTTTATCAGCCTGGTTCAATATTTTGACTGATTAAAGTTTTTATAAACTTATTTCAAGGTCATTCTTCAAATATGGTACACAAACAATGATCACAATTTTGTCACCTATCTTATTTTTAAAATTCTGTACATTTTCCAAAATACTAATCTCCAGGAGATATCGATTTGTTTTGTTTTTTTAACCTAGATAGTTGAATAATGATGAAATTTATTGAAATAACGTATTTATATTTTCAACGACACAGTTAAAATTTAGTAAGAAGATTTATATTTTTTGAAAGATTGATAAAATAAACCAACTCCTTTTATTTGGTCCTAAATGCTCTTTACATTATCGGATTGGTTTATTATTATTATTATTATTATTATTATTATTATTATTATTATTATTATTATTATTATTATTATTATTATTATTATTAGCACCGCGTCTTACTACCCGTTCGGGTTATACGCACTTACGCTAATGTGTAATGGTAGGGTGATTGTGAGATGAAATGGAGGACCTACAGTTTAACGTGGAATCCGAACCACGGTGGAGGCCTGGCATTCCCCACATTCACAAGATGTCTTGTCAGAGGTGAAGGAAGGGTTTGGTAATCAGATAAATCTGTGCCGGGACCGAGGATTGAACCCCGGCTGCCAGCACAGAAGTCCGACACCTTACCCCTAGACCGCCAGGTCACCCATTAGTTATTATTAAAATGGATATAGTAGAATTTTTGTAAGAAGAATGGCTTAGAAAATATAACAATATAAAATGGTGATCGGCGTTTATAATATTTCCCTATATTATTATTATTATTATTATTATTATTATTTTATAGGCATTGCAATATATATATATATATCAGATGTTATAGCTGCAGATCACATGACTTGACGTATGAATACGTGAAGGTAGATCTAGTAGTTTTTTTTTTCTAGCTGTCAGATAAACTTCTTTCTAATAGAACCAAACTTATCTTTTTGATATAGCGTCAGGTCATACGCCTGCGCTTGTGGGATAGGGATGAGGAAGGTTAAATTCAAAGGAAGTGTACCCGCATTTGAGTGTAAAGAATGTTGGGAAACCCTCATTACACCCGATCGATATTTTAATCTCAATCACCAAGTCAACGGCAGTCTAATCTACTGCGAGAGTAGCGTGTTATAACACGAGAGCACCGAAGTTTAGAACCCAACTATACAGTCCAATTGTCATAGTAAATACCTTATCTGATAGCTATAAAAGCGACTAGATCTATTTTCTCCCGTATTCATACGTCAAATCATTTGATCTACAGCTGTCACTTCTGATAGTTACTATAAATACCGCGCTTGTCGTGTTGAGCTCGACCGCTGAGGACGGGGAGATCGAGGTTCGAATCTCGGTCGGGTGAACTGGGGGTGTTTCCTAAATGGTTTTCCACTCTCCCTCCACGCAAATGCGGGTTCACTTCCTCTAATTTAACCTTCCCAATTCCTAATCCATTAGAGTAATTAGTACTTAAAGCGTATAACCCGAACAGGTAGTAAGACGTGGTGCTAATAATAATAATAATAATAATAATAATAATAATAGTTTATCATTGTTGACCGTAAAAAAAAAATTATATTTTCTTAAAGTTCTCTCATTACAAAAGTTTCTTGTACTTAAGGTGGAAAGGAAAAGGAAGAGAAAAAAAGTCCAGTGTTTTTGCAGTTTTTATGGCAAAACTTTCTTTTTTGCCAAACTAAATCAAATGTTTCTCCAGTACAAAACTAAAGTTTAATTTTCTTCACGTGTTGATATCAACAGTTGTTGAATATCTGTCAAGGGTGTCCTGGAATTTAATGACAACTTTTTATCTTACTTTAAAAAGTTTCTCATCTAATGCCGCTATGCTCATGACAGATATTCAACAACTGTTGATATCAACACGTGAAGAAAATTAAACTTATGTTTCTACTTGAGAAATATTTGATTTATTTTGGACCAAAAAATGTTTTTCTATAAAAACCACCCTGCAAAAAACACTGGCCTTTTCTCGCGTCCCCGACCATTACAACTAACGAGCGATCATAGAAAGGATATTTCTGTAATATCAGTTGAAGATAAATGTGTTCCAGAAAGATCTTTCTAAAGCCGACCTTTGTCTTACCGACACACGCTGTACGTTTATCACCTTATCTTTGTTTACAAATTCGAGTTTGCGGGCTAAGGGGAAGTAATTAGTGTCCCCAAAATGGGAAAACTTCTTGACGAACTTTGGACAAGATTGACAACGACATGTGATGTGTGGATGTGTGCGTCGTTTAATTACGAGCAGCTTTACTTACACACGAAAACATAGCTAGACAAAAACAATTAGTAATCAGGGTAATTAAGAATAACGGTGGGTCTAAACAGCTTATCAATTCCACATCTCGAATCTTAAGCTGAATCTCGGGTCCTAATTTGAATCTTGATTCTTAATCCGAATCTCAAATCCTAATCCGACTCACAAACTCTAATTCAAATCTCGAATTTTAATCCGAATCTCAAATCCTAATAAAAATCGCGAATTCTTATCTGAATATCGAATCCTAATCCACATCATAATCCGAATCACGAATCCTAATTCTAATCTAGATTCCTAATCTGAATCACGATCCTTAATTCAAATTTATAATCAAAATATAATATCCTAATCTTGTTGCCAATCCTAATCCCGAATCCTAGTTCAAATCACGAACCCAATTCCAAATATTTAATTCTAATACGACTCTCGAATCATAATTTTAATCTCAAATTCAAATCTTGAATCCTAATCACAAGCTCGGATCCTAGAGGTCTTACATTGGTATATTCCCTCCCCCATTCAATTATGATACTGTGCTCATTAAATCTTAAGTTTTAATTATAAAATAGAAATTGTAGGAAAACTATAACTTTTTTTTGTTGCCCTGTTAATTCCCATTTATTCGAGTGGTAAGTTAATTGGTCTGGGCTCTGATTGTTTTAACTCTAACTATGTTGTTATAAACAACTTATGAGCACCAAAATATATATTTAAACAAATTTAAGATTCAAGCTTTGAAAAAAAAAATTAATGTATTATAAATTTATCATGAATCTAATTTTTTTAAATCTTTGAATATAATCTATCCTTAAGGGTTCTATAACTCCGAAGGACCTATCATTAATCACCACTCTTGAAGACAACTATAAAAAAACTATTTCAATAAATAAATAAAATCACTAACTTTCTTTTGAATTGTGTTATATTGTCCCATTCTACTTGGTTTTAAGATCTTGCTTTAATTTTTTAAACGACTAATTTAGAATAAGACCCGCCTCGGTGGCTTAGTTGGCTAACGCGCTTATCGTGTAGAGCTCGACTGCTGAGGACGGTGAGATCGAGGTTCGAATCTCGGTCGGGTGAACTGGGGGTGGTTTTTCCTAAATGGTTTTCCACTCTCCCTCCACGCAAATTCGGATTCACTTCTTCTAATTCAACCTTCCCAATTCCTAATCCATTAGAGTAATTAGTACTTAAAGCGTATAACCCGAACGGGTAGTAAGACGCGGTGCTAAATATTATTATTATTATTATTATTATTATTATTATTATTATTATTATTATTATTTAGAATAAGATTGTTACAATGTGTTTGTGGGGGTCCTTCTATTGTAGAAGGTTTCTATGAAGGACCTTTAGAAAAAAAAAGCATGAATATTTTGCTTACGGTCAACACTGATAACATTTTATAATATTATTATTGTTAATTCATAGTTATTGATAATATATATCAAGAGTGACAGGTTAAGATAACATAACTTGACGTATGAATACGTGAAAGTAAATCTAGTAACTTTCATAACTGTCGGATAGGACTCTTTCTACGAGAGTTGTAATATAGTTTCATTTCTTCTCTTTCTAAAGTTACAAATAGTTCGAGCTGACTCACAGTTAAATTGTTTATAGTTAACAGTAATCCCCAGATATAATATTTACAAAGAGCTGTACAATTAATAATAAGACGTGGTGTTCAATTACTGATATTAATTACTGTTAATTTTATCATCACATGAAAATGTCAAAGTTGATTTATCTTTGTCAGCAACTATTGTTTATAATAATGTGATGTCTATTGTATTATTTGATTTAGGTCCTTTTATATATTTTTTTATCCATACTGGACTAATCATGAATAAAATCTACCATATATATATATATATATATACACTAGTCCTTATATTATGACCATCAATGAAAAGTATCAAAGAAACAATGATTACAAATATATACATATACATATTAAAATCATTTAATTTTAATAAACGTATTAATTTTATTTTAACACTCTGCTATTTTCCCAAAATAAACTAAAGTAAGAAAACAACATGGAAGTATAGTTTTATAATACAAAGTAGATTTTTTCAAAACATTTTATTAAAATAATTTCAAGGACTTTTTATGAAATTCCTCAAAAGTAGATTATAATAAACAATGGACGTGTAAAGGTGAGGTATGCCCCCTCGCTTTTGGAATTGATGAACTCCTCAAAGTGGAGGTTTCACGTATAAGTGTAACAACTTTGCTGAAAATTACTATTCATTATTTAAATTATATTGTTACGTTCACTTTCTGGTGAGTCCCACTCAGAATAATTAGCTTTCAATGACTTTGGAAAAACATTTTTTGTATTTTTAAAAGGTACTACCCGTGGTAATGGGACTTTTTAAAAAGGTAGATCGCACAGTTGGCAACGTTATTGGAGGTTCTACGAAGGTATTTTAGTGAGCTATGGTAGTACCATCTAGTGACGGATAAACAAACTTAATAAACTCTAGCGTCACATTTTTGCCGTTTTATTTCTTAGTACAACTTACATTCACTAGATAGCGTGAATATATCAAACCTACTAAACTAGGATATTAATACTCTGTTAAAGACTCGAACACATACTTTATAAAACTAATTTTTGTCTATTGTGCTCCTTTTTCCCCCCTACTGTGATCCTTTTTAAAAATCCAATATAAACCTGGGCATAACATAAGGGATAACTAACGTAAGGAAGGACTTATTATCATTTGGGGGTAACGTAAGGCCTGTAATTTGGTAACAACATAATGGAACACTTTTTATGGTATTACTTAATCTGGGGATAATATAAAGTAGCACTTATTATTATCTGGAGCTGGGAATTTCAATATGAATGCCCCACGCAATAATAATAATAATAATAATAATAATAATAATAATAATAATAATAACCAGCAAACCCTTGCGAAACTTTCGAACATTCAACCTGCCCCCTCCCCTTCAAAAAAAATTATATTGTCTTTCGTTGGGTTGTTGAAATTAAATACTCTGCGAAGTGTATACACAAAATAGCAAAGAGAATTTATTTTCAGTAGTTGAGAAAAATATTATTTAAATTTTTCTTTTAACTTAAATTTTAAACAAACAATATGTTTTAACGTAAACTGAGTATGTTATGTCAGAAGTCGGTAAAGAAATCCTATCCACTGATAACTTTGTATTGGTTGAAAAAAAGGGATGTTGACAGCAGAAATGATATACAGGAGAGTAAAAATAATAACAATAATGCTAGGTCAGTTTGTTGTTGTTGTGTTGGCTGCAGGTACCAAGATGAAGTTCACCAAGAGACATTGGTTCACTCTGGCTTTGATAGGCAGCGTGCACTTCGCCAGCGCCATCTGCATCTCCCTGCAAGCACCCTTCTACCCCCCGGAGGTGACAACACACGCTTCTTCACTTGTTGGTTTAGCGGCCAGAGTTTTCACTACTCAACTCAGTGGAGGGTGACCTGGCGGTCTAGGGGGTAAGGTGTCGGGCTTCTGTGTTGGCGGTCCGGGGTTCAATCCTCGGTCCTGACACAGATGTATCTGATTACCAAACCCTTCCTTCACCTCTGGCAAGACATCTTGTGAATGTGAGGAATGCCAGGCCTCCACCGTGGTTCGGATCTCACGTTAAACTGTAGGTCCTCCATTTCATCTCACAATCACCCTACCATTACACATTAGCGTAAGTACGTGTAACCCGAACGGGTAGTAAGACGCGGTGCTAATAATAATAATTCAGTGGAGAAATGTGTTTAAATAAGGATGGACCAGGGGTGCACCCAGGATTTTGAGCTGGGGAGGGAAGAGGGGCTTTTTACATAATAATGTTCATAATTGCACCATTATATAATTCAATTATTGTAATAATAGCAAATTTGATTCAAATTAAGAGGGATGCCACCTAAAAAAAATTATTTCAAAGAATGCTAATGGTAATATTCAAGCTAATTTGGACCAAAATCGAATCCTCCGCTTACCCTCTGTCACTGTGTACCCAGGATTTGCAGTTGGAGGGAGGGGGGGATATAATAATCACAGCTACCCCTTCCCCTATTCCTGATACAATAATGTTTATATAATTGCTCTAAAATAATAATTTCAATTATTGTACCCACTTCATAAATTTATGTACAAAGAGTAAATACTTTAACCATTTCTAGAAAATATTACGGTATCACAAGTCCAGTTAGAATTTAAATGCAAATTTACAGAAAAAAATTAAAAATCAACAACAACAAAATTCCTTTGAAAAGTCCTAACTATTGCACAAATTTTTTTTTTTAATATTAAACATATTCAAACAAAATATAATTGATTGACAGAATGGCTAATATTGACAATATTCTACGGCAGGGTGGATCTAGGTTCATATATCGGTCGGATATACTGAGGGTGGTTTTTCTAAAATGGTTTCCCATACTTTATTCATGCAAATGTGGGTACACTTCCTTTAAATATAACCTCCTAAAACCATTAATGCAATTAGTAACTTACATTAGCATATAACCCGAACAAGTAGTAAGATAAGTTTTTTTCATGTATAAATATATTAAACTAGTTTTACTATCTTTTGTTGCTGTCGGATAATCAGATACTATCGTTGCTATCTTTATTTTATTTATTTTATTGTTTAGCACCGCGTCTTACTACCCGTTCGGGTTATACGCTTTAAGTACTATTCACGCTATTGGATTAGGTATTAGGAAGGTTGAATTAGAAGAAGTGAACCCGTATTTGCGTGGAGGGAGAGTGGAAAACCATTTTAGGAACCCCCGCCCCCCAGTTCACCCGACCGAGATTCGAACCTCAATCTCCCCATCCTCGGCAGTCGAGCTCAACACGACTAACGCGTTAGCCAACTACGTCACCGAGGCGGGTATCGTTGATATCGTGTGGTTATTACTTTACCTTGAAGATGTACCTTAATGCACTGGTCTCTAGCCTGTGATACACCGAGACATTTGGGGGATACTTAAAAATTGAAAAAAAAAAAAAAGAAGATAAATAGTAAATAATCAGGGTCATATTTAGGGTTAGCCACAAGAGGACCGGGTGCAAGAAACGTACGATACAGGAGCAGTCAGATTCTTACAGTAGCACGTCTTTTGAGAGTTAAGAAAAAATAAATTGCTAAAACATTGTGTATATTTCTGTTCAGGCTATACGCATTTAAGATAAATACTTTGGTACCACTCCATGTGAGGTGTGTAGAGCAGAGTCTATGTATGATTGGTCAAATGGGGACAGAGTGGGGGAGAACATATCACAGGTACAGTTGTAACAAGCTCTGCTTACCCTGGCAACACTACAAGATACTGATACAGTCCCATGTGAGGTGTGTAGAGCAGTCTATGTATGATTGGTCAAATGGGGACAGAGTGGGGGAGAACATATCACAGGTACAGTTTTAACAAGCTCTGCTTACCCTCGCAACACTACACTACACGACACTGATACATTCCCATGTGAGGTGTGTAGAGCGGTCTATGTATGATTGGTCAAATGGGGACAGAGTGGGGGAGAACATATCACAGGTACAGTTTTAACCAGCTCTGCTTACCCTGGCAACACTACACTACACGACACTGATACATTCCCATGTGAGGTGTGTAGAGCGGTCTATGTATGATTGGTCAAATGGGGACAGAGTGGGGGAGAACATATCACAGGCATAGTTTTAACCAGATCTGCTTACCCTGGCAACACTCCACAATACGACACTGATACATTCCCATATGAGGTGTGCAAAGCAGAGTCTATGTATGATTGGTCAAATGGGGACAAAGTGGGGGAGAACATATCACAGGCATAGTTTTAACCAGCTCTGCTTACCCTGGCAACACTCCACAACACGACACTGATACATTCCCATATGAGGTGTGCAAAGCAGAGTCTATGTATGATTGGTCAAATGGGGACAGAATGGGGGAGAACATATCACAGGTACAGTTTTAACAAGCTCTGCTTACCCTGGCAACACTCCACGACACGGCACTGATATATTCCCATGTGAGGTGTGTAGAACAGTCTATGTATGATTGGTCAAATGGGGACAGAGTGGGGGAGAACATATCACAGGTACAGTTTTAACCAGCTCTGCTTACCCTGG
>CABFVX010003284.1:58178-69924 GCA_902151425.1 Timema shepardi
TTTTTTTTTTTTTTTAATTTTTTTTGTGTATTTTCCCCCCCTAGGCGGGGGAAAAAGAAAGGGGGGGGGGGGGGGGAAAAGGGGGTTGGGGGGGGGGGGGGGGGGGGGGGGGGGGGTCGGCCACAGGTCTAGGAGACCCTGGTTCAACTCTGGAGAGAGCTGATGAAGAGATTTACTAGTTTCTCAGTATGACGTCCTACTACCAGTTCGAGTTATACATATATGTACTTATTACACTTATGTGCTAGAGATGAGGATGGTAGATAATAAACACATTACCGGAAATAGAAATCAACACGTGCTTCCACTGGTGGTCACATAGGGTAGGACGCCATTCTTATTATCTGTGGGATGGTACCCGTTTTTGGTGGTTTGATGGTCTAAGGCGTCACTCTCACAATAGACTTGGACTGCCGATGACGGGGAGATCGGGGTTCGAATCCCGGTCAGGTTTACTGAGGGTTGCTTCCTTTATATGGTTTTGCACTCTATCTCACCGTGAATGCAGGTACACTTCCTCTAAATCAAACCTTTCTCATATCGTGACAATAAACCACATATACTTAAGAATCGAATAGCCGAAGCTATTTATTATATTGGTTTTTAGTGAGGAATTCTCCATCTAGATATTATATTCTGAAAATTTAAAAATGAAACCTGTACACGGGAATCGAACCCGGGACCTTTGGCCTAGTACGCCAATGCTCTAACCACTGAGATATCCAGGCTTATATTTTAAGGCAGAGTCTAAGATGGACGCGCGGAACTCATCGGCTACAAATGTGTGATTTCATTTTTTATTACTTTATTATTATTACCAAGACAAAGGTCCCGGGTTCGATTCCCGTGTCCAGGTGTCATTTTTCAATTTTCAGAATATATACTTAAGATCTGAGCAAGGGCTTAGAAGCGGGGGGGTTGAGGAGGGGTCCAGATCCCCCCTGGAATTTGACAGGACACCCCCTAAGGGAGGTATATTTATACGTATGAGGGAAGAGTAAAGTTTTCTTTCCGACCCTTCCTAAAATAACAGCTTCCCACGCCCTTAGGGCCGACTTTACAAAGCTCATTCGCACGATAACACTTCTTAGCTGGTGACCTGGCGGTCTAGGGTGTAAGGTGGACTTCTGTGCTGGGGGTCCGGGGTTCAATCCTCGGTCCCGGCACAGATTTATCTGATTACCAAACCTTTCCTTCACTTCTGACAAGACATCTTGTGAATGTGTGGAATGCCAGGCCTCCACCGTGGTTCGGATCCCACGTTAAACTGTAGGTCATGCGTATAGCCCGAACGGGTAGTAAGACGCGGTGCTAATAATAATAATAATAATAATAATAATAATAATAATAATAATAATAACTTCTTAGCTGCATCAGAATCCGGCACCTTACCTCAGTCGGTAGCGTGTTTGTCTACTGAGATAAGGGTGCCAGGTTCGATTCCCAGCGTTGTCGATAAATTAATTAAGGTGGTATGGAAAAGGACGCGAGAAAAAGAAGTGTTTTGCCAAAATAAATAAAATATCGCTCCAGTAGAAACACAAGAGTTTAATTTTCTCCACACGGTGATATCAACAGTTGTTGAATATCTGTCAAGAGTGTCCTGGAATTTAATGACAACTTTTTCATTTAAAATGTTTGTCATCTAATGTCGCTATACTCGTGGCAGATATTCAACAACTGTTGATATCACCGTGTGGAGAAAATTAAACTTATTGTTTTTACTGGATAATTATTTGATTTATTTTGGACGAAAAATAATTTGCCATAAAAACTGCAAAAAAAAAAATCTGGCCTTTTATCGCGTCCCTTTCTATCTCATGTTATTATTATTATTATTATTATTATTATTAGCACCGCGTATTACTACCCGTTCGGGTTATACGCACTTACGCTAATGTGTAATGGTAGGGTGATTGTGAGATGAAATGGAGGACCTACAGTTTAACGTGGAATCCGAACCACGGTGGAGGCCTGGCATTCCCCACATTCACAAGATGTCTTGTCAGAGGTGAAGGAAGGGTTTGGTAATCAGATAAATCTGTGCCGGGACCTAGGATTGAACCCCGGCCGCCAGCACAGAAGTCTGACACCTTACCCCCTAGACCGCCAGGTCACCTCTATCTCATGTTAACATCTGGGGACTGGATGTTGTGTCTGTTCTAATCTTAAGTTATATTATATGTCAAACGAAGGTACGTCAGGCCTAGTCAGCAGGTAGTGGAGAAATATATGACTTGGATAAAAAACTGACCACAGGTTGGAAACAGTAACAGTAATGAAGGTAAAAAAAAAGATGCAAAATAGATGAACATGCAGAGGGTGGGTGATCTGTGGGGGACACTTCGCTCCCTCGGTCTTCTACTCTCGCTCATCGGCTGTGTTCATGGTTGAGGAACGATTGGCAGATTAGGGAGGAGTCATCTTGTTACAGGAGACTCTGGACTTGGAGATGTCCTCTTGTTACAGGAGACTCTGGACTTGGAGATGTCCTCTTGTTTCAGGAAACTCTGGACCTGCGCCCTGGGTCTTATAATCCACGGTCTCGGGTTCGCCTGCATCTTGGTCCCTTGTTTCATTGAAGGGATTCGTTCAGCCATGTAAGTTGTTCTAGAAATATACCGAGCAATTCCGCCTAAACGTGTATATTCTATAATCAATCCGAGGATCAGGGGATTATTTCAAATATAAGGAAAGATTTTAACAACATATATAACTTATATAAATATATAATTTTCTCTAACACCGCATCTTACTAGCCGTTTGTTTTATACGCTTATGGTTTTAGGGATTAGGAAGGCTATTTCCATATGTGCGTGTCACCTGAACAAGCAGTAAAACGCGGTGATAAAAAAATTGAAGTGATGATTAGGTTTATTAGTAATTACTTTATGGTATAACCCGCCTCGGTGGCGTAGTTGGCTAACGCGCTTGTGTTGAGCTCGACCGCTGAGGACGGGGAGACCAAGGTTCGAATCTCGGTCGGGTGAACTGGGGGCGGTTTTTCCTAGATGGTTTTCCACTCTCCCTCCACGCAAATGCGGGTTCACTTCCTCTAATACAACCTTCCTAATCCATTAGAGTAATTAGTACTTAAAGCGTATAACCCGAACGGTTAGTAAGACGCGGTGCTAAATATTATTATTTATGGTATAGATTGTGTAGACTTCTAAACCCGAGGGTTAGTTGGATCCTCAACGGTTCCACCGTCTGCTATAATGACTGAAGAGGCGTACTAGGGAAATGAGGTAGATTCCTCACTGAACCAGAAGGTACTCTTGCACATCAATCTGTCAAGTGACCCTACAAGCGACACCTCCACAGGGACTGGCTGTATATTGAGTGCTATTACTAGAATCGTTCATACCTCTGCCATAGTGTAACCCA
The DNA here is from genome assembly GCA_902151425.1 of Timema shepardi. Taxonomy (NCBI): domain Eukaryota; kingdom Metazoa; phylum Arthropoda; class Insecta; order Phasmatodea; family Timematidae; genus Timema; species Timema shepardi. Next base: position 61,566 of record CABFVX010003284.1, read on the forward strand.
TCAAGGTAAGACCTAGCTCCAGCATACGAGTGTATCGCACCCTCTCTTTTGCTCATCATCCAGAAGCCACGACTTCCCCGATGACATCTCCACGTACGGTCTGGTCTCCGGACTTTGGGCTTCGTTCTTCGCACTCGGGGCCTTCGTGGGACCTTCAATGGCCGGCTTCCTGTTCGACCTGGTGGGGTTCAGGCAGGCCACGCTCTTTGTCATCGTGGCACACGTCATCGTGGTGAGAGGCACTTCCTACGCTGGATATCATCTCTGAGCGAGATGCATGGTCACTATTGGGGAAACAGCGTTGTCATTATCTCGTTTTCATGCGGTCAATCTTCCCTTGAGTACAAGACAAGTTTGGCAACGATGGTTAGTCGATGTTGCCAGTAGCTCCTTCTTACCCCTGGACACCGCCTTCCGACATAACTTAAGAGCGAGGAGATTTGGCAACAGTTAACTGAGAGAGAGAGAGAGAGCGAAGGTATAGCTCTTCTCCATAGGACCTGCAGTAACCTCAGAGATGATATTGGGTGTAGTCCTATTCCATGTGGTGTGTTTGTTGTCCACCCGTGGCCACAGGCAAGTTATAGACCAGATACTCAGCCTTATGGGAGTTTCTGTGCTCACCTTAAGCCAGGTTGAGTCTTTGGGCACCGGGGAGTGTTAGTTGTCGTTAACGATTCACTTTCAATTTGTTTGTTGTAAAGGTGTGGCGGTCCGAACACAATATTTCCTGTGTCGGCAATACTGCCCTCCCCACCCCCCACCCCCACCCCCGACTCACTCAACCCCTCTAGTGACTCTCAATGGTTCAAACCTTTTCAGAAGAGTAACTACAGTAGCCCTGTGGCTTCTTTGGTGCTGACTGACAGCTCACAGCTGATTTCTAACAGTCAACATTTAGGTATATACCTACATTTTGACCTTCAGAAGTGACAGCTGCTAAACACATGTTTTTGCAGCTCATTTGGTTCAGCGTAGGGATACATAATTTGGTCTGGTAACTTTTCAAAGCTGTTGGCTGTCAGCTGTAAGTTGTCAGTCAGCACCAAAGAAGTCATGGGGCTACTGTAGTCACCGGTATTTTGAAGATTGTCTACAAATAAACAATTTGCAAACATTCACTTGAACAAAACAAAAACTTATCAACGTATTACATTTTTTTATTTGTAATTTGCAGTCTTAGTAAGATGGTTAACTGGTTTATAAGAAGGGGTGGGGTGGTTACCTGAACCTAGCTTTGTTAAAACCAATTTATTGTCATTAATAGGCACTTTTTTTTTCTTCTTTCAAGTAAAACCATCTTCAAAGTGAACCTTTTTTTAAAAAAAATGCTTGATAGCGATGTTGTCACGTGGGACTGCGCGTAGCGATCCTGGTGGGGAAGAACTCAAGCTCTCTCAATTAGCACAGCCATCTTAACCTGGAGGGTCCGGTGTATACCTTGTCTGTGGCCAGTCGTCAGCTTGTCTGCCTATCGAACCAATGGTCCCGGGTTCAATTCCCGACATGGCCAGTTTTTTATCATTAGTGAAATGTGGGTTTCGCCTTTCACAGTGATTAATTGACGAACTATGGGCTGGGTGCTGTCTTTTATATCATTTAAATTAATTTGATAAGTCTAGTACTGATCTAAGTAGATTCAGAAATTTCACGTTAAATATTTCAAAATTAATAATAATAGAAATAATATTAATAAAATGTTTGAGTGTATCCTTCCGCGATTACATTTGAGGAAGGAGGTGTTTGGAAACAGGGTAAGAAACTATCTAGGAGAGGAAAATCACCGTTAGTATATTACACGCGGCCGAGATTTGAATTATGACGTCTCTGAACACCGGCAAACCAGATGAAACCGACGCATTTGTCCGTTTGCCCACCAATATTTGGTTAAGGTTCAGCATACACTCTTTACTCGAGCGTTGGACACGCAGTCCTAGGTCTAGCTAGCTTGTAAGTCGTGAGGATGTACTCCTGTCTTGTCCAGGTGTTGTTTTAGACACAGTCCTAGGTCTAGCTAGCTTGTAAGTCGTGAGGCTGTACTCCTGTCTTGTCCAGGTGTTGTTTTAGACACAGTCCTAGGTCTAGCTAGCTTGTAAGTCGTGAGGCTGTACTCCTGTCTTGTCCAGGTATTGTTTTAGAAACAGTCCTTGGTTTAGCTAGCTTGTAAGTCGTGAGGCTGTACTCCTGCCTTGTCCAGGTGTTGTTTTAGACACAGTCCTAGGTCTAGCTAGCTTGTAAGTCGTGAGGCAGTACTCCTGTCCTGTCCAGGTGGTGGCGGTGACGATGTTCGTGTGTCTGGAGAGGCCCTCCGGACCCGTGGTGAGCCCCATCAGACTGACAGAATCCGAGGAGGAGAGGGAGTCACTGGTGAACTCCAACAGCAGGTCACGTGACCCCATACCCATCATCGCTCCTCACAGGAGGTCCATCACTGTCGGGTACGGGTCACTGCCCATCATCGAGCCATATCACAGGAGCAGGATTAGCTCCATCACTGTCCTTTAGAGAGGAATGATTGCATCTTTCACATCACGCACAGGAACAGGATTAGCTCCATCACTGACCTTTAGAGAGGAGTGTCTGCATCTTTCACATCACGCACAGGAACAGGATTAGCTCCATCACTGCCCTTTAGAGAGGAGTGTCTACATCTTTCATATCACACACAGGAACAGGATTAGCTCCATCACTGTCCTTTAGAGAAGAGTGTCTACATCTTTCATATCACACACAGGAACAGGATTAGCTCCATCACTGTCCTTTAGAGAGGAGTGTCTACATCTTTCATATCACACACAGGAACAGGATTAGCTCCATCACTGTCCTTTAGAGAAGAGTGTCTACATCTTTCATATCACACACAGGAACAGGATTAGCTCCATCACTGTCCTTTAGAGAGGAGTGTCTACATCTTTCATATCACACACAGGAACAGGATTAGCTCCATCACTGTCCTTTAGAGAAGAGTGTCTACATCTTTCATATCACACACAGGAACAGGATTAGCTCCATCACTGTCCTTTAGAGAGGAGTGTCTACATCTTTCATATCACACACAGGAACAGGATTAGCTCCATCACTGTCCTTTAGAGAAGAGTGTCTACATCTTTCATATCACACACAGGAACAGGATTAGCTCCATCACTGTCCTTTAGAGAGGAGTGTCTACATCTTTCATATCACACACAGGAACAGGATTAGCTCCATCACTGTCCTTTAGAGAAGAGTGTCTACATCTTTCATATCACACACAGGAACAGGATTAGCTCCATCACTGTCCTTTAGAGAGGAGTGTCTACATCTTTCATATCACACACAGGAACAGGATTAGCTCCATCACTGTCCTTTAGAGAAGAGTGTCTACATCTTTCATATCACACACAGGAACAGGATTAGCTCCATCACTGTCCTTTAGAGAGGAGTGTCTACATCTTTCATATCACACACAGGAACAGGATTAGCTCCATCACTGTCCTTTAGAGAAGAGTGTCTACATCTTTCATATCACACACAGGAACAGGATTAGCTCCATCACTGTCCTTTAGAGAGGAGTGTCTACATCTTTCATATCACACACAGGAACAGGATTAGCTCCATCACTGTCCTTTAGAGAAGAGTGTCTACATCTTTCATATCACACACAGGAACAGGATTAGCTCCATCACTGTCCTTTAGAGAGGAGTGTCTACATCTTTCATATCACACACAGGAACAGGATTAGCTCCATCACTGCCCTTTAGAGAGGAGTCTCTGCATCTTTCATATCACACACAGGAACAGGATTAGCTCCATCACTGACCTCTAGAGAGTAGTGTCTGCATCTTTCACATCACGCACAGGAACAGGATTAGCTCCATCACTGCCCTTTAGAGAGGAATGTCTGCATCTTTCACATCACACACAGGAACAGGATTAGCTCCATCACTGCCCTTTAGAGAGGTGTTCACAATTTTATCATATATATTTAATGACATTATATAAGTCTTAATGCACTTCCTTTCATATATATCATTTTAATTTTAAAAACTCTTATTTTGCTTGGGGTAAATAATCATTATTTTTATTTAAAAATGTGTTTAATTAGCTCTTAAGTTAAATGTTTTAATTGCAATATATATAAATATACATATATATTTTAAGGATAGTGTAAAACTATTTGTGATAAATAAAATTAAAAACTACAAGCGTTCATTCGTGTACCTTTTGTCTTTGTACATCGATATGCCATTGTCTCTTACTTACCTCTACAGGATAACAACTCAGGCCTCTTGTATTAGTGGTCAGCTCCCCTGGTTACTAATCTAGAGGTTCCGGCTTCAATTCCTACGGTTGGTTAATTAGGCTCAAGTTAGGTTTAAGGTCAGTACGGAGAAGGGAGTCCAACAACCCATCTTGAAAGTTATATGACGACCGCGCATATTCGAGCAGACGTATGTTCTACACTGGTCAAAGTTAAAACAACGAAGATAAGTCAGGGCGCGGAACTGCTGAGTAGGGCACATTGATAGATCGAGGACCTTTTTTTCTAAAACTCTTTCAACCTGTTCTAAAAACCTACATCGCATTTATACACTATTTCAATAAACAGGATCAAAACGAACCCCACAGTTATTTGACATTGCCTACCCCATCCCAGCAAGCCAACCTGACAAGTAGGCCCAAGGGGTGGGGCGCAGGGGGGAGGGGGGTTAGCAGCGCTTTATTATTAAAACTTTAAAGTTTGTCTGTCATGAACAATGGGCAATATCTACCGCACACAGAGGTCAGCTTTTAATATTAGTAGCCCCTGTGCACAAACATGTGCACCTAAAAGATGGAATCTTAAATTTTTGACTATATTAATTAAAATATATTTAAAAAATATATAAAAACATTATAGCACCACGTCCTACTACCCGTTTGGGTTATACGCTTAAGTACTAATCACTCTAATGGGTCAGGAATTGGGAAGGTTTAATTTAGAGGAAGTGAAACCACATATGTGTGGAGGGAGAGTGGTAAACTATTTAGGCAAAACCACCCCCCAGCTCCAGCTGAGTGAGATTCGAACCTCAATATCCCCGTTCTCGGCAGTCTAGTTCAACACGAAACAAGCGCGATAGCTAACTAAGCCACCGAGGCGGGTAATTTGCTAAAAACTGGTCCGGAAGAAACCAAATGTAGGGATTTTTGTTTTATGTTTCTTAGAATCAAAGAAAAGAGTTTCACGGGGTAACCACGCAATGGATTGTGTGGTAAAGCCGGGCAACACTTTTCTTTTTGAAAATAGAAACCCCAAGTACTACAGGAAAGTATGATTATGTTTATGTTAAATGCACTCAAAGTAATCTAAAATAATAATGCAGCCATAATATTTTTCTCGTCTCGAAACGCAAAAGATTCTGCTACATTATTATTGTTATTATTATTAGCACCGCGTCTTACTACCCGTTCGGGTTATACTCACTTACGCTAATGTGTAATGGTAGGGTGATTGTGAGAATAAATGAAGGACCTACAGTTTAACGTGGGATCCGAACCACGGTGGAGGCCTGGCATTCCTCACATTCACAAGATGTCTAGTCAGAGGTGAAGGAAGGGTTTGGCAATCAGATAAATCTGTGCCGGGACCGAGGATTGAACCCCGGACCCCCAGCACAGAAGACTGACACCTTACCCCTAGATCGCCAGGTCACAGACTCTGGTATAATGTGTATGTTTTGTCCAGTTTTAATTATAGCTTATATTTTGTATTTATCAATGTCCGGGTTCAAATTTGGAAGAGAAGATTGGAGAAGAAGAAAAAGGCTAGCGCGCTCTCCTGTAGTAGTTATAAAATTAATACAACATAATAATTAAAAGCCAATTTTTTGTGAAATAAAACATACCACGAATAAATTATTTAATTTTGTAAGACTTTGCTTCTTTCTTCATTCCGGGTGATTCTTCCTAAATTGATTCCCACTCGTTCTCCACGCAAATGCTGGTACATTTTCTTTAAACTGTACCATTTCATACTTACTCTATTAGTGGTGTTAACATTCTTGTAGCCTGGATGGGTAGTAAGACTTGCATCAAAAATAAAAGTGTGTGTTATTTATAACTCACATTATTCTATGAACATTTTCCGGATCTGCCCCCAATAATTCCTCCATTAAAAAGATCGACTTTATTAATATTAAATTATTAACAAACCATTCCTAGTCAACCCGCTTCAGTGGTCGCTTGGTCTAACACGCTACTCTCGCAATAGACTAGGCTGCCGATGACTGGGGAGATCGAGGTTCGAATCTCGGTAGGGGTGTACCGAAGCTGGTTTTTTCCAAGATGGTTTTCCAATTTCTCTCCACGCAGGTGCGGGTATATATCCTGTAATATAACCTTCCTAATCCCTAAAACCATTCGCAAAATTAGTACATAAGCGTAAACCTGAACGGGTAGTAAGACACGGTGCTAAGAAATAACTTTTCTATCTGTTAGATAAGGCTCTTCCTACTTGTGCCAGACTGTACCTGTCAGGGTAGACGGAGTGTACAGTTAATATTACGTTTGTCAAGATGTTGAATGTCAAATTGTCAGCGTATCAATAAAAATAGAAGTTCATGAACTCCATATTGGGGAATCGTATGACCTCTGACCTCCGAGTTCATTTCATTGAACTCGTAGTCTTGACCTCAATAATCATAGAAATTTAATCCAAATCTTTTTTCTTAGAAGAAAGAAGGGAGCTCGACTCTTGTTGTTTGAAACTTTTGGCAAAGTGGCTTAGGAATTTTTAATCTGTGTTAATTTTTTTTATATGACTTGATTTCAATAATGAGGAGAAAAAAACCCAACACATTAGATATGTGACAGTTTGTTAAATTATTGTCTCGTAGAGCACATTTTATCGCTATTTTAACAGCCCTTTAACCTCTACATGAATATTCTGGAGATAATTTTGATATTAATGAGACTAAAAACTAATAAATGAAAATACATATCTATTTTTAATGCGAACTAGTTGTAATTATTATTATCACCACGTCTTACTACCCGTTCGTATTGTACGCACTTACGCTAATGTGTAATGGTAGGGTGATTGTGAGATGAAATGGAGGACCTACAGTTTAACGTGGGATCCGAACCACGGTGGAGGCCTGGCATTCCCCACATTCACAAGATGTCTTGTCAGAGGTGAAGGAAGGGTTTGGTAATCAGATAAATCTGTGCCGGGACCGAGGATTGAACCCCGGACCGCCAGCACAGAAGTCTGACACCTTACCCCCTAGACCACCAGGTCACCTTATGCACTAATAACACCTGTGTTAGAGATTAGGTAGGTCCAATTAACCACGTATTTGCGTGGAGGGAGAGTGTAAAACCATTTAGGAAAGCCATTCTTGGTGCACCTAACCGGGATTGAGGCCCAATCCCAACACCTTCTGCAGTATAATCCAACGCGAGAGTAGTGCGTTAGACCATGAGGTTACCGAAGTGTGTTTGTATAGCAAAATGATATTAATGTTGGTAGCAAATAAGTTTGTATTCTTAACAGAGTCAAACTATGACAGTCTTACCTTGTATGATTACACTATGGCTCTTATTTTATAAGCTACGCCATAGTGGATACAAGTAAGGTATGCTTATTACCTTTCAGGATGGATACAAGGTATATTCATATTGGTCTTCTTTTAGAGGGTAAATTGTTAAAACATATGGAAATATTATTATTATTATTATTAGCACCGCGTCTTACTACCCGTTCGGGTTATACGCACTTACGCTTATGTGTAATGGTAGGGTGATTGTGAGATGAAATGGAGGACCTACAGTTTAACGTGGGATCCGAACCACGGTGGAGGCCTGGCATTCCCCACATTCACAAGATGTCTTGTCAGAGGTGAAGCATATGGAAATAATTTGTTATAATTTGTTTGTTTCGTTAACAGGTGCCTGATTTACACTTGCCTGAAAAGCTACAGTATTATGATTTTGTCAGAAGGGACCTTTGGGGGAAATACCAAAAATTGTATATCGAAATTGCTAGTATGTTACTATATTATTATTGTTATCTTATAGGTATTGATGATACCTATCAAAAATGACAGCTGGATATCCCATAACGTGGCATTTGAACGAGTGAAAGTAGACTCAGTACCTTTTCTAGCGATAAGATAAGGTCCTTTTTTTTTAAGAAAATTGGATTGCATATATCATGATAGACGTAGGTAAAAGCATATTAATGGAAACTTTGGCAATTTTCGGCATTTTAAAAGTTACTAGAAAATAGTTCTGTATCCATCCGCCTACAAAATATGTTTTTATAAAGAGATATCAAATGTCTCGGTGACATAAACATATTTGGGAGGTGAATAAATTTCAGGCTTCAGAAATATTT
>CABFVX010003285.1:0-16635 GCA_902151425.1 Timema shepardi
TTTTAAATCGGTCCAGTAGTTTCGGAGCCTATTCATTTCAAACAAACAAACAATCAAATCTTTCCTCTTTATAATATTAGTATGATATAATAAAGTGTATTGCTTGTAAAAGGGCTGGAATAACATTAAAAGGGCATCTATATATTATTTAATATATGTCCAGTGACGTCATTAAAGAAGTAGGAAATTAAATAGATCTTGAACGAATAGTGGGCTAGCTCAGATTTAAAATTAATACAATACTTTGGGTTCAAAACAAACATTTACATTAATATATATTAATATATCTCGGGGTTAAACTTAAAAAATTACCATTGCATAAAATCGAACACGAAATTCTCTCAGGACCTCTGGGTCATATTGGGAATAAACTTACCTTTGCTGTATCTGGTCAACAATGGTCTCACCTTGCGTACAACAATACCGGCCTCCAAGGTCAGCATCCCTGGGAACTGCTTGCAGGTGAGACAAAGCTAACTATGGATTCTTTGATAGTAATAGTAACATGGTGGGTAACAGTGACTCGTGATGATAATAATACAAATAAAATATTTAACTTTGACAAAATAAATAAGTTTAATTTTTATTTTAATAAATAATTATCAATTTAAAATTTTACTCTGCCTAACAGACGTCTGGTAAATTTTAAAGTTAAAATACAATTCATAATTTAAATAATAATAGTAATTTGAGGTATTAATAAACAAACTTAAGTCCAGTCTTGGTGAATAGTAATTTAAGTAATAATAAAACTATGATTTTTTGAAACACATGATTATATATTTCCTTTATGAGGTTAATAGGCTAGTTAAATTAAATGAATAATATAATAGAAAACATCGCATTCATGTCGAAGGAATGGTTTTGGCCAAAATAGTATTTCCAGAGTCATTGTTGAGGAAAATGGTATATATTACCTTAGAAGAAAATAACACGAAGTCACCTTCCTCGGTGCATAGTTGGCTAACGCGCTAATCATGTTGAGCTAGACTGCCTAGGACGGGTATATCAAGGTTCGATTCTCAGTCGGCTGAACTGGGGGTGGTTTTTCTAAACGGGTTTCCACACTCCCTCCACTCAAATGCGGGTTCACGTCCTCTAAATTCAACTTACCAATTCCTAATTCATTAGCGTAATTAGTAAGCCTACTTAAGGTTATAAACCTAACGGGTATTAATATTTGGTGCTAAATAAATAATCTAAATAAACACTATGTCTTGAAATTCTAGTGGAAAAGTTTCATAAAAAATATAGCGTCTGCGTAGTGAGATCGAAGCTGTGTAAATATTGAAACTTAAAAAACAAAAGTCATTGATATCATATCAAAAGATGTTCTGGGAGGTCTCCGTTGAAACTGTGAGTTAGTCCAAAATTCACCAAATTCCAAGAACCGTCGTTGCAGAGGTTCTACCAATGATCTAAAGATGTCTACGCGTCTTTAGTAGTCATTTTGATGAACACCTGAAATATTATTTAAAGAAACAACTGTTAAAATCTCAGTTTTTGTTGCAAATACAATAACGTGTGTCGTCTTCTCTTTAGCTCCAAGACGCCGGTCCCGCTTCTTTCTTCCAATTCCCGCCTCTCGGTAGTTCTCGTAGAGGCCCCAAAAATCTCGCGTATTTAAGTTCTAAATTTGAAATATATGCCTATAAATATGTGAAATTAAAGTATGAACAGGGAATATCTGGGGGAAAGAAATAATGACTAATAAGCTTGATAAAATTTGAATATATAACTGAATGGATGGAGAATCTGATATCTGACACTTTGACATATGATCATTGTTTGTAAACATCTCAATCAATTTGTTCTTTTTTTTCCTCGCTGGCCTTTTAAAATTAAAATATACGAGATCGAATGGCGTGGCTGTGTAGTCACATCTTCCGCCTTCACCCTCTGCTACAGTCCTTTTCACTCGTCTTCGTGTCGCGTCGGCCATTTTGATTCTCATAGGATCACGAGGTTCGAAATACTGGTTGCAGATCATCTTACATCTGATTTTTGACAAAGCAAATGATTGCTTATTTAACCGGCCCTACGACTGCTAATATTGTGTCTGCGCATACTTGGACGTAGTTGAAAACTATTATCTGCGCTATTATCAAATTAAGCTCAAAATTCGCCCATAAACTGTTCGTTTTGCCAATATTTGCCATTCTAATTGGCGGCAGGAAGAACTATCATAGTTCATTATTAAGTACGGAAATGCCGCCCCGATGTTCGGGCCATTTGATATGAAGTCAGTTGAGAAGTACTTGAAGATGTGAAATGGAAAAGTGTTCTTTAATTTTTTATCTAATTTCTATTGGATTTTTAAGTCAAACTAATGAAAACGAGATAATCCCAGCTTTACTGTCTACACCTTAGTTTAATTTATCTAAAGAACATCAAAACCAGAAACCTTGCCAAATGAGCTACAAATAAGCACTAAGAGGGAAGAATTGGCTACAGCGCTTGATGGTTGAGTGTGTCACTAACGTCGAATCTGGTGTAGACCAGATATGTTATAATACTTCAATATTTAATCAAAGCCTTAACGAATACATACCTTATCTAGGGATATAATGATCTAAAAAAATTACCCAAAGATTTTCAGATTTTATTCTTATCTCTAATACTTTCTGATGGAAGATCAACAAAATTGATATTATTTTCATGATATGGATATATAACTAAGTATAGTGCGTGACTAAGATATTCTAAATGAGCTAAAGTGGTATAATAGGCACAGCACGCTGTATTATCTGCAGATATGTTTCGTTAAGTTTGGTAATAGATTATAGAACGTCCTTAATTCTTTCAATTTTGGGCAAATATGTCTTTAACCTCTAGTGTTGTTTATTTACAATTTATAGCATGTAAAATACAAGCAATGGCTTTTTTTTATCGTCTAAACTATTTATCACAACTATTGACTGCTGCCTGTCTACTCCATGCAATGCGTGATTAAAGACCTCTGTCTAGTCCGATGCAGTGTAGAATTCAATGACTCTGTCTAGTCCGATGCAGTGTAGAATTCAATGACTCTGTCTAGTCCGATAGCAGTGTAGAATTCAATGACTCTGTCTAGTCCGATGCAATGTAGTATTCAATACCTCTGTCTAGTCCGATGCAATGCAGGATTAAAGAACTCTGTCTAGTCCGATGCAATGCAGGATTCAAGAACTCTGTCTAGTCCGATTCAATGCAGGATTCAAGACCTCTGTCTAGTCCGATGCAATGCAGGATTCAAGAAATCTGTCTAGTCCGATGCAATGCAGGATTCAAGCCCTCTGTCTAGTCCGATGCAATGCAGGATTCAAGAACTCTGTCTAGTCCGATGCAATGCAGGATTCAAGAACTCTGTCTAGTCCGATGTAATGCAGGATTCAAGAACTCTGTCTAGTCCGATGTAATGCAGGATTCAAGAACTCTGTCTAGTCCGATGCAATGCAGGATTCAAGAACTCTGTCTAGTCCGATGCAATGCAGGATTCAAGGCCTCTGTCTAATCCGAAGCAATGCAGGATTCAAGAACTCTGTCTAGTCCGATGCAATGCAGGATTCAAGGCCTCTGTCTAATCCGAAGCAATGCAGGATTAGAGGCCTGAACGGAGCGGACCTGAGCTGAACCAAGCAGATCTGGTGGATGATCAGCTCTTGATCGTTTGGAAATCAGTGTGAGTACTACACATCCTCTAAATCATTCAAAGCACCAGAGTGGTCTACTATTTAAATATTTAAACTTAAGGCTTGAACGTTAATCAAACTCCCAAAATAGCACCAATCCTATTTATTTTCACGCGACCAACGTTAACAACACACACTAAGACCTCTTCCCCGCCCCCCTCCTTTCCATGCCAAACATAAAATGAAAAAACCCGACATAAGTCTCATTCTAAAATAACACACACAAGTTATATCGACTGATTTCTTCCATCTGTCAAAGACTTGGTTAAATCAACTGAATAAACAGAGGTTTTTTACTACTCTTTGACACCCGAAGAGTCCTATGACATCTCTTGGACATCGCTGACGAGGAGGCTAGGGCTCGGATTCCGGCCATGTGTACTCAGAGTTGTTTATCGCGTGTGATTTCCATTGTGGTGTTCCCATTCTTCTTCCACCTTATTGCTGGTGCATTGCCTACTAATTGCCCTCCTCATCCCGACCTCTTAGATCAAGTTGACTACTCATTTGTGCTACCCGCATATTCACACTATGAGGTTAGGTATGAGTAAGGTTGGATTTAGAGGAAATGTATCATAATTTATGTGGAGGGAATGCCGAAAACTATTTTTAAAATAATTTATGAGAGTGACGCCCTAGATGATGCGACCACCGAAGAGGTTAAACTTTACATTTGAACTTTATATGGTCATAGATATAAAGTGAAACATTTCTCTTAGCAGTTTTTATTCGATTCAGAAGATAAGATCAAACAAACTAATAATTATAATATGGCGTCTGAAAGACCCAACCTTTATCCTCGGCAAATCCACCGCTGATTCACTCAACTGAAAATTGAAATATTATTTCTCCCAAACTTTCTCCAATAGGACATTTACATGATTACTTTGTAAACTTACTATGCCATGAATCAAAATAGCATATGTTTTATTTTTAATAGATCTACGTCAAAAGGTTTTTATTTCTTTAATAAAAAGTTTTGAAAGTTTTTCTCCACCCTAGTTGGCGTCGTGAAGGCCCCTCTGTATTTGCTGTGATGCGGTGTACTCAGCTACCCCAATATATTCCATCCCCTCCCTCTCCCCAAACTTATAACCCTAGTTGGATCATTTCACCCTTCGATGAATAATTGAGTGGTCGACTGGTAGTAGAGGGAAACAGTGGGGGGTGGGCGGGGGAAGGGGTTCACGTGACTCACTGCACTGTCTTATCATGAAACATTCACACGCAAAAGGGCAATGGAAAAAGGAAGCTAGGAGGAGTTTGAGAAGGTCATACTCACGGAAAAGGTTCAGCTATACAGCACTTACCTAAAGTTCAATACCATATGTAGGTACATTTTAGTTTCTTACATACGTTTAGCTCCTAAACCTTTGTGCGTTCAGGAATGTTTTAAAGCCCATTAAGAAATCATTTAATTATATTTAATAGGTAAGAAACAAGTATGTATTTATTTAAATGTTCTAAAAATAATGTATAAAATTATCAATGGCTATATTAAAGTTACACTAATTAATAAACATATATATTTATGTTTTGTGAGTTCACGGTGCATATTAAAAATTTTAAATAGTAATTTTAACTTTTCTATATTAAACCATAATTTCACACAAGTTTCTAAATATTGTCCAGTCCACCTCATTACAGCCTATCCCTATCTTGAGTTAGTTCTATCCAGTCCACCTCATTACAGCCTATCCCTATCTTGAGCTAATTCTATCCAGACGCCCTCATTACACCCTACCTCTATCTTGAGCTAATTCTATCCAGTCCACCTCATTACACCCTATCCCTATCTTGAGCTAGTTCTATCCAGACCCCCTCATTACACACTATCCCTATCTTGAGATAATTCTATCCAGTCCACCTCATTACACCATATCCCTATCTTGAGCTAGCTCTATACAGTCCACCTCATTACACCCTATACCTTGAGCTAGCTCTATCCAGTCCACCTCATTACACCCTATCCCTACCTTGAGCTAGCTCTATCCAGTCCACCTCATTACACCCTATCCCTAACTTGAGCTAGTTCTATACAGTCCACCTCATTACACCCTATCCCTACCTTGAGCTAGCTCTATCCAGTCCACCTCACTACACCCTATCCCTATCTTGAGCTAGTTCTATACAGTCCACCTCATTACACGCTATCCCTATCTTGAGATAATTCTATCCAGTCCACCTCATTACACCCTACCTCTACCTTGAGCTAGCTCTATCCAGTCCACCTCATTACACCATATCCCTATCTTGAGCTAATTCTATCCAGTCCACCTCATTACACCATATCCCTATCTTGAGCTAGTTCTATCCAGACCCCCTCATTACACGCTATCCCTATCTTGAGATAATTCTATCCAGTCCACCTCATTACACCCTATCCCTAACTTGAACTAGTTCTATCCAGTCCACCTCATTACACCCTATCCATACCTTCAGCTAGTTCTATCCAGACCCCCTCATTACACACTTCCTCTTTCACGTTCATTCTAATGTTACCCTACCATCTGCTTCTGGGTCTTCCCAATGGTTTCTTCTCATTGTGTTTGCCAGTCAGTGAGTACCCTGGACAAGGTTCTAGAATCACCCATTCACGCTTTATGTCCTGTCCATCATAATCTACGAGACTTGAATATCCTAACAATGTCTTGTGACGATTAACGTTATATGTATCTCATCATTATATAACCACCATTAGCCTTTTCCTTATTTGTATCAAATATCTTCCTAAGCACCTTGTTTTCGTCGTATAACGTAAGATCCCACGTCTCGCACCCACCGGTAAAATGGTTATCATTTTGAAAATATTTAAATTATGGCTTATGCTTTTTATAAATAATCCAAAAAACACGTGCCCCACTCACACAACAAAATAGAGCAGCTTTTGTTTATCCATATTATTTTAATTTCGAGAAATATATAACTTTTATACTAACTAAAAACATACACAAAAATCGTTATTATATTCAAACAAAATCCTGTATTTAAAATTATCAACAAAATATTCGTTCTCTGCAGTTCGTCTGTCTATGAGTGAAACGCGAGACTACGAGATCTACCATGTTCTCACACTTTATATCAGAACTGTACAGCCACGAAGGGGTAAGGATGTGTTTTTGATGGAAGTTCCTTAGCTGGAGAGAAAATAACCTGCCTGCTACAATCAATAATTCGGAATACGTTTTAGCGGCAACAAAACAAGTTTGCCTAACGTATAACGTATATTATCTGTATTTTATGCGTCCCGTAAAAGGATATTGTCTCTTTATGACGCGCTTTATTTGCTGAACACATCAAGAGTCAAGGGAAGAAAACACCGTTTTTATGTTCTACTTCCATAATAAGAAATAGATAAAATGGTATTTAATTTGTACGGAGTATTTTTTGAGGCCGCTCCTTTGGCTTGGTGGTTAGAGTGTTTGATCGAGAGTCTAGAACCACGTCTTTCGACAGCTGTGTCGCGGCACATTGGTGTGCTGCGAGAGTCTGGGGGAAGATCCAAAAGAAGCGAAACAAATTTAGGAATAAAAATAAATATTTTTAAACCCATACTCGGCATTAATTTCAATAAGAACACATTATTTTAATTTTAGCTATAGCAATTTTAAACATAATTCTAAAACTATTTTTTTAAATGATAAAATCGCTCCTTTAAAAACTGATGGAGTGCATTGACAATTTTAAACATAATTTTAATACAATTTTTTTAAATGATAAGATCGCTCCTTTAACGACTAATGGAGTGCATTGACAATTTTAATGCCTTGTTAAGTGTGCCCTGCTTTGGAAAAGGTTGAAAATATCTGGCCTAGACGTTTTAATTTAATGGGGGGTCGTTTTACACACAATAGAGTGTGAAATTCTGAAGAATGGACTTTAAGATAACAGGGACTCGATATTAGTCAGTCGAGTGCGTTAACATTTTAATTCAAAATTGGTCTTTAATGTCAGTGGCCGCACGGTCTAAAGCGCTACTCTCGCAGTAGACTAGACCCCCGATGCCAGGCAGATTAAGGTTCAAATCTTGGTCGGGTGTAATAAGGGTAGTTTTTCATTTTCTATCTCCACGCAAATATGTGTACATTTCCTCTAAATATAACCCTCCTAATCAATAAAACCACGAACGTAATTAGTAGGCCTACATTAGAGTATAACCAGTACGGGTAGTAAGACGCGGTGATAAACAAAAGTCAGTGTTGGCTATTAGAGAGTTATCCGAGCCTATTTCTAGGACAAACACATAAATTAAACTCCAGGTCGTAAATTATCAGGGAAATATTTCGGATCCCTACAAGAAGTCGAAACCGAGACTCTTTAATAACTACGGAGACACTATACAACAGTTTGCTAGGTGTAAGCTGATTGGTCTATCCCTTCACCTACTAGTTTTGAGGTGATGAATGTTCTAGCATATTTATTTCTGGTGCATCTTTGGTTTCCATTTATTGATTTTACTAAGAGAGCGGAATAATGTTAAAATCTAATAAATCACCTCAAATTCAAGTAAGCCAAAACAATATAATATTTTTAAACCAAAAAATTATGGCACCTACAGCATTCTAAACTAACAAGTTTTATTATCTAGTTCAACGAAATCAAACTTAATCCCTTTTTGAATTAACCAGTTTTGGACTAAAAACCCCTTGTAAATTAAAAACGTAAGGAACATTTGGTAAAATAATTATGTTTATATCGTTACATTTAGTAATCTAACTGTTATTTTAATGGAAACATTCAGTAAACTAATCATTTTTCATTAGAAACACATTTATAACATTCCTTGGGTGTTGTGGTCGCGACCTAAACCTGGTCGTTATTGAGTACGTTCACCAAGGTAAAGTTTCAGGGTATAGTTCCCAACATGGACGATTAGTAATCAATTGATAGCCGGAATACTGGGTGTTGTGTCTGGCCTATAAACAAGCTAGTACTAAGCCAAATGTCCCGGGTTCAATTCCCGTGCCCAGGTGTTAATGTTCATTTATTAAGTAATAATTTGATTTAAATTCCCATAAAAATGTATATTTACCCTTGTCTTGTGTTATTTATGTGTGTTTGTGCTACATCCCTAGTAGAGCTGTTTGTGTGAAGATTAGCCGGTACTAATGTTCCGTTGTCCAGGGGACGTCCGAATGTACTAATATAAGGGTGATAGTGAGTATGATGGTGATAGTGAGTATGAGGGCGTGCAACCAGTGGAAACTCTTAAACCTAACTTAAGCCTAACTAAAGATAAACTGGTAACTGTTGGAATTGTTCCTGTTTAGGGGAAAATATTCATGGTACTGGCCAGGAACCAAACCTAGAAACCCTAGGTCACTGGCCAGGTGCACTAGAAACGATACCACGGGGCTTTTATTTTGTTAAAGCCTCAGTTTTACATTTCAGTGAGGTATATATAAACTATACCTGTTACATAATACAGTAAGAAGTAGAGAAATCAGATTAAATTGGATAAAACTCACCATTATATACTTCATGACAATTATTTATTAATGTTTGCATTAAATTTAATTGATAAAGTAGGTTTGAAATGAGTTTATTAGGAGAAGTGCTATTAATTGATCACTTTAATATTTTGATCGAGTAATATTTAATAATCGCAAAAAAATGATCATTTGATTCATATCTTTGATATATTTTTGCAGTCAGATATATTGTATCGATATTCGCCGTATATTTATTCGTATAGTTTGCTCGCGCAGACTTTAGATTTGTCTGACAGTTCAAAATTTACTCAAAAGGTGTTTTGTTTTCATCCACTTACATTTAAAGTAAGTTTACAGCACATGTTAACCTTACAGGAAATATCTACAAGGAGGATAGTATCTGGAGCGATTTTTGGTAATTTACAAAAGCTCTTACCCACATTGGTGGTCACGTGGTTCAATGCGTCATATTCATAGCAAGCTGTATTGCTGAAAACGGGAAGTTTGAGATTTTGGTCTAAGTTGTGTCAACCCGTTTTCTTCATGTGAAACATCACTGTGGTGTTTTCCATTCGAGCACTACACTAATGCGAGTGTACTTTTTCTAATACTACCCTTTCCTTTATTAACCCTTAGATAATACCATCAGTAAGCTTGGGTTGGATCGTAATTTAAAAATACTATTGTATTTATCTTAAAACTGTAAAATATGAGACCATTTCTCAAATGTTAATATACGAATCTATTTAAGGAATTTAACCTGCACTTTCTTAACCGAATGATTATATCAGCACACGATTAATAAACTAACTTAAATATAGAACAGACACAACAGCCAGCCGTAAGGCCGTTAATTAACCACAGTGGAAGGGAAAACGTACATTTCATCAATGATTATTTATTCGACCATGCCAGTAATGGAACTTGGGACCATTATCTCAGTAGACAGACACGCTACCAACTGAACTATGGTGCCGGACCTAAATTCAACCCTATGGTTGTAGTAATCCGAACTGACAAGTGTTGACCTCAGTGGTCTTGGTGTAAAGTGCTCACCTCAGGACCCAAGGTTAGTGGTTCAAGCCCAGCCGGGGTTGACGAGTTTTGCTTGAGCGATAAAAATACGAAGGAGAAGTAAAGGCGTCTATACAATGCTGACTGCCCTGGCAAAATTGGTAGTCCCTTTCACTCTCGCTCATAGAAATTCTGATACACTGACATTATCAGTAATTTCAAAAAGTGCACGTTAAATACCTCAAATAATGGAGCTGACATAAGTGTATTTCTCTGGCGAAGCAACTCTATATACACGCGGGGAGGAGAAGAGAAACGACTAATCCATTATTAAAGGTATTCTATTGATCAAACATGCGCCTACCTTGTCAGCGATATCGTGCCAACTCCGCATCGGTGAACACGTGGACTTAATTCAAGTCAGAAACCTCTAGTCTAGTTTTCCGGTGACCACGAGGCAGGGGTCAGAATCCCCATCAGGTGATACTGAGGGTGAATGTGAATGCAGGTACACTTCCTCTAAATTAACTTTCCTAATCCCAAACGCATGAGTGTAGTTGGTTAATTTGCGTATAACCCGAACAGGTAGTAAGATGATTATTTAAATAAAACTGTGAAGTTGAAGTTTATTAGGTTTAAGGCTGTGCGTGTAAAAATCCGGACTTGATTGTCTGCTCTCGATTACGTGAACACCGATTGAAAGTTATTTTATTTGTAGCTTTATATTTTATTTTTACACCGCCTCTCACTACCTATCCGGAATATACGTATTTTAACTATTCCAGTGGATTAAGGATAAGGGGTAGAATTAATGTACCCGTGTTTTCGTGGAGGGAGAATGGTAAACCATCTAAGAAAAATTACTTTCAATCCACCTGACCAGAATTCGAACCCTGACCTCCAAACCAAAATGTATTGAGCTTACATTTCGACCCCGGGCGTGGGTTACTTGTTGTTAATGTTGTTGAGTGGTACGGTTCATCCCTCCGACACAACTTCAACCAAACTTTCTCAAATAAAATAAAACGCGGAACAAGACGTTAATGAGGGGTTATAATTGAATGCCTTCAAGTCATAAGCGATTTAAGTGACATTATCACGTTTTTGAAATTAAAGTAGTCTTCTCTTTTATTGTGTCAATTTTATTTTGCGATAGGATCTGCGAAAGTGATAACTGAACACGTATTTAAATTTATTTTAAACTAATGTCAGAAAATAAGATATGTTCTGAAGTTAATACAACATTTTAAATTTATCTTTATATATCTATTTCAGTTACTTTCACTATTACTTACCCTTAACTGCTGGCAAATTAATATAAAAAAATACTCGAGTATCTGTTTAGAATTGAACTAAAGGGAATTTGAGCTAAATCGACCCATATTTAAAAATATTACAAAGTTGTCTGCGAAATTAATATTTTATTAAATAAATAATAAAAAAGTTTGAAAAGACTCAATATATGCTGTGCATATTTCAGCATTCCCGTTAAAAATATCACTCTCCACCTATAATTTAGATCACGGAATGAATCCTGGGTAGCTCAGTTATAGAGCATTGACGCGCTAAGCCAAAAGTCCCGGGTTTGGTTACCGTGTGCGGGTGTCATTTTAAAACTGATTTAAATTAACTGAATTTTAGTTTCCCTCAAACGTACAGTATATTCCCGTAATTACAATGATCTGCAACCCGTGTGTCAATATGTAATGGAATTACGTGTTAATTACAATCTTATGTTGCATACTTGGCAGCATAGCAGCCCTCCAGAGTCGCAGATATCTGTGATATCTGATAGATCAAGATATTATCGGTCGCTCATATGTAGCTGACGATTACACACGTCCATCACAGACTCAGCTTTAAACTACGAGTGAAGAACTACCCTTAGCCCGGGACCAATGATGGATAACTCAGTATTAGAGCATTGGCAAGCTAAACCAATGGTTATGAGTTCGATTCCCTTGTACAGGAGTCATTTTTTTTAATGTTTTCATATTTTTTTTAGTTAAATCAATTTCAACTTTAAGTATCTTATTACTATAAAAATAAAAGAGCTGTCCTGATATGTACAACTCATTAGAAACTACCTATAAAATTTATTGGAAATTTAAAACATTTGTTTGCAAATATGGTGTGATTTTGAGTATAAATATTTTGCCGAAGTCACTTTCATTATTGTTGACAAATGGGCGTCCGAAAGCCGAAACCTTCTGGGTTTTTGTACCTTTTAAAGTGAGCAAATAACTTTTAATATACGATTCAGCTCCCAAACAATGTACTGTAAATATTTGGTACCCAAATTCAACATTTTTTGGGCAATGATCGCTGTTAAATTAGGAGTAGGTACAAATCTGGTGCACCAACCTCACATGGACAATATCCCCAAACTATAACACATTTTTCAAATGTTATATTTATACGTTATTACGTTTATAAAATGAAGAGAAGTAATGTATTGTATGTTGGCTCATCTGGGTGGACAAAATCAGTGAAAGGGCCATATGTGGCCCGTGGACCTCAAGTTTCACACGCCTGATATAATTGTCTGAACATAAAAACGTGTCTCTGACAATTATGTCTGTCCCTATGTCTGTTTGTGCCCGAGGATGTGACTGAAGCTGGTACCGATGTTGCCTACTTGGAGATTTCTAAGATATGTCTGTCCCTATGTCTGTTTGTGCCCGAGGATGTGACTGAAGCTGGTACCGATGTTGCCACTTAGAGATTTCTAAGATATGTCTGTCCCTATGTCTGTTTGTGCCCGAGGATGTGACTGAAGCTGGTACCGATGTTGCCACTTAGAGATTTCTAAGATATGTCTGTCCCTATGTCTGTTTGTGCCCGAGGATGTGACTGAAGCTGGTACCGATGTTGCCACTTAGAGATTTCTAAGATATGTCTGTCCCTATGTCTGTTTGTGCCCGAGGATGTGACTGAAGCTGGTACCGATGTTGCCACTTAGAGATTTCTAAGATATGTCTGTCCCTATGTCTGTTTGTGCCCGAGGATGTGACTGAAGCTGGTACCGATGTTGCCACTTAGAGATTTCTAAGATATGTCTGTCCCTATGTCTGTTTGTGCCCGAGGATGTGACTGAAGCTGGTACCGATGTTGCCACTTAGAGATTTCTAAGATATGTCTGTCCCTATGTCTGTTTGTGCCCGAGGATGTGACTGAAGCTGGTACCGATGTTGCCACTTAGAGATTTCTAAGATATGTCTGTCCCTATGTCTGTTTGTGCCCGAGGATGTGACTGAAGCTGGTACCGATGTTGCCACTTAGAGATTTCTAAGATATGTCTGTCCCTATGTCTGTTTGTGCCCGAGGATGTGACTGAAGCTGGTACCGATGTTGCCACTTAGAGATTTCTAAGATATGTCTGTCCCTATGTCTGTTTGTGCCCGAGGATGTGACTGAAGCTGGTACCGATGTTGCCACTTAGAGATTTCTAAGATATGTCTGTCCCTATGTCTGTTTGTGTTCGAGGATGTGACTGAAGCTGGTACCGATGTTGCCACTTAGAGATTTCTAAGATATGTCTGTCCCTATGTCTGTTTGTGCCCGAGGATGTGACTGAAGCTGGTACCGATGTTGCCACTTAGAGATTTCTAAGATATGTCTGTCCCTATGTCTGTTTGTGCCCGAGGATGTGACTGAAGCTGGTACCGATGTTGCCACTTAGAGATTTCTAAGATATGTCTGTCCCTATGTCTGTTTGTGCCCGAGGATGTGACTGAAGCTGGTACCGATGTTGCCACTTAGAGATTTCTAAGATATGTCTGTCCCTATGTCTGTTTGTGCCCGAGGATGTGACTGAAGCTGGTACCGATGTTGCCACTTAGAGATTTCTAAGATATGTCTGTCCCTATGTCTGTTTGTGCCCGAGGATGTGACTGAAGCTGGTACCGATGTTGCCACTTAGAGATTTCTAAGATATGTCTGTCCCTATGTCTGTTTGTGCCCGAGGATGTGACTGAAGCTGGTACCGATGTTGCCACTTAGAGATTTCTAAGATATGTCTGTCCCTATGTCTGTTTGTGCCCGAGGATGTGACTGAAGCTGGTACCGATGTTGCCACTTAGAGATTTCTAAGATATGTCTGTCCCTATGTCTGTTTGTGCCCGAGGATGTGACTGAAGCTGGTACCGATGTTGCCACTTAGAGATTTCTAAGATATGTCTGTCCCTATGTCTGTTTGTGCCCGAGGATGTGACTGAAGCTGGTACCGATGTTGCCACTTAGAGATTTCTAAGATATGTCTGTCCCTATGTCTGTTTGTGCCCGAGGATGTGACTGAAGCTGGTACCGATGTTGCCACTTAGAGATTTCTAAGATATGTCTGTCCCTATGTCTGTTTGTGCCCGAGGATGTGACTGAAGCTGGTACCGATGTTGCCACTTAGAGATTTCTAAGATATGTCTGTCCCTATGTCTGTTTGTGCCCGAGGATGTGACTGAAGCTGGTACCGATGTTGCCACTTAGAGATTTCTAAGATATGTCTGTCCCTATGTCTGTTTGTGCCCGAGGATGTGACTGAAGCTGGTACCGATGTTGCCACTTAGAGATTTCTAAGATATGTCTGTCCCTATGTCTGTTTGTGCCCGAGGATGTGACTGAAGCTGGTACCGATGTTGCCACTTAGAGATTTCTAAGATATGTCTGTCCCTATGTCTGTTTGTGCCCGAGGATGTGACTGAAGCTGGTACCGATGTTGCCACTTAGAGATTTCTAAGATATGTCTGTCCCTATGTCTGTTTGTGCCCGAGGATGTGACTGAAGCTGGTACCGATGTTGCCACTTAGAGATTTCTAAGATATGNGCTATGAGGTATGTATTATACTCTCTCTTTAAGGTATGAGGTATGTATTATACTCTCTCTTTAAGCTATGAGGTATGTATTATACTCTTTCTTTGAGCTATGAGGTATGTATTATACTCTAGCTTTGAGCTATGAGGTATATATTTTACTCTCTCTTTAAGGTATGAGGTATGTATTATACTTTCTCTTTAAGCAATGAGGTATGTATTATACTCTCTCTTTAAGGTATGAGGTATGTATTATACTCTCTCTTTGAGCTTTGAGGTATGTATTATACTCTCTCTTTAAGGTATGAGGTATGTATTATACTCTCTCTTTAAGCTATGAGGTAAGTATTATACTCTCTATTTGAGCTATGAGGTATGTATTACACTCTCTCTTTGAGCTATGAGGTATGTATTATACTCTCTCTTTAAGGTATGAGGTATGTATTATACTCTCTCTTTAAGCTATGAGGTATGTATTATACTTTCTCTTTAAGCTATGAGGTATGTATTGCACTCTCTCTTTAAGCTATGAGGTATGTTTATCAAAACCTATCCTCTTCATCCTGTTATCTTATAATTTAATATAATAATAGTTATTATTAGCACCGCATCTTACTACCCGTTCGGTTTATACGCACTCAGGCTAATGTGTAATGTGTGATTGTGAGATAAAATGGGGGACTTACAGTTTAACGTAGAATCCGAACCACGTTGGAGGCCTGGCATTCCACACATTCACAAGTTGTGATAAATACACGTCTTTTCAGAGGTGAAGGAAGGGTTTGGGGATCAGATAAATCTGTGCCGGGACCGAGTATTGAACCCCGGACCCCCAGCACAGAAGTCTAACACCTTACCCCTAGACCACCAGGTCACCTATAATATAATTAAATCAACTTAGAGCCAATTCCATAAACAAAGTAGGTCTACATCATTTAAAAAATCCTTACGTGTAACAAGAGTCTGTGCTGAAAATAAAAATATACACAAATAAATAAAATCCTTGAATTTTTTTGACATGCCTTTTTATTTTTATATTTATTGCTTTATAGTATCTAGTTTGGTAACCAAGCATTAAATTTGTTTATATTTGGAACCCTTAAGGGGTGGATATGAAGATAGAAGGGCAATGTCAGTGATTTCGTACAGTTTGTTTTATATAAAAATATACAAATTATTGACACTTTTGGGTAGCGGTGGGAGAAGGGATTTCAAAATTTCAATTTCACACGCCTTTTATCTCCTCGTTTTAAAGAGCATAGACCACCCAAATACAATATTATCACAATCCGTATAAAAATGCTGTGTCCTGCCTACTTGACGAGGCGAAATTGCAATTAATGTAGTTTGACCCACGTGGGTGGACACGTGAATTAAAATGCCAGGATAATCTAGTCTGATTTGTCGGTAACGGAGAGCTAGGGTTTCAAATCCCTGATGAGTGTACTGAGATAGGTATTATATACAATTTTTTATAACCCTCCTTCCATGAAAACGCTGACTTCCTCTAAATCACATTTTTAAAACTCTTACCCGATTAGAGTAATTTAAATTTGAATACGGTAGTAGTAGTTGGTGAAAATAACTATGTAATTTTAATTTGTTATAAACAGTTAAAAAATATCTTATAATACGTTAATTGATTTAACTGTGTTTTAATAATTAATGCATCTGACCGCACCACGATGCGGCGCTTTGTTCAAGTTGAATCC
>CABFVX010003285.1:25544-73227 GCA_902151425.1 Timema shepardi
ACGATTGAAATTCAATAGTAATTCTAGATTACTATTAGAATTCAAAAGTATTTATAAAATACTATTTAAATTCAAAAGTATTTATAAAATACTATTAAAATCCAAGAGTGGTTTTAAAATACTATTAAAGTTCAATAGTAATCACAAAATATTATTAAAACTCAATAGTAATTTCAAAAATACTATAAAAATCCGATAGTAATTTTTAAAATACTATTAAAATCCAATAGTAATTCTAAAATACTATTAAAATTCAATAGTAATTCTAAAATACTATTAAAATTCAATAGTATTCCAAAAATACTATTGGTTTTCAATAGTTAATTTTCATAAGGGGATCCCATCTTTCACAAAACTTATATAAACCTAGCTTACCTGTAATTATCTCATTCAGAATTGTCTCGAGAAATATGGAGGAAATCACACGAAAACTCTGAAATTGTGGAGCGACGTCTTTCACCAACTTTTCAGTCAACATTTTGAACAAGTTCATCAGTCACTAATGCTTGCTGACCTTGACCACCTTCATCGAGCACGTCAGTTCGCCCATTTCTCTCTGACACATCCTTCGCTCATACAGCTGGACCGTACACCTGACTCATTTTCCGATTAATTTCAGCAGCAGTTTTACGCTGAGTGTGAAAAAAACTGATTATAGCGTGAATATCACAATTGGCGGGAGCATCGATTGCAGCACACATGTTTGCTCTTTCATAAGACAATAATTATTATAACTAACAAAAGATGGCCGAACGCGTGGTGAGGGGAGATACAACGCATCACGCGATGTAATTGTGCATGCATGAGCTCCATACTTCTCTTTCATCGTGAGGTACATTTAAACAAAGGTTGAAATACAACAGATTGCACAGTAGCAGAACATACCACAATTGATAGTAAGCAACACATCATTCTATCTAAAAATTGGAATATGTTTTCAGGGCCATCATTAAAGGTCCCAAATCACATAAAGTGCTTGCCATTATTACATGTGCAGTGCCGCGTGCCTAGCTCCTATGCAACCTGTTGTACACGCATGTTTGAACAACTTTGCTCTCCCAGTGGTGTACGCCAAAACTTTGAGCACGGTTTAGTGGTACTAGCATAGGTTTCCGGATGTAAGTCTATAAGGATTTTGTATTACCTTTGGTTCATATAAGCTATATGCGCAGTTTGGGCTATGAGTTTAGGAACATTCTGTATAGAGAGAACAGTTTATCAGCCGGATGATGAATTGGTCTTCACAATTCACCTATTTACTATATTTGCTTCTCTGTTTATTAGCACTCCGTATTAATACCCATTTGGGTTACATGCTCATGCACTAATTACCCTATTAAGTTAGGGATAAGGAAGTTTGAATTTAGAGGAAGTCTACCCGCTTTTGCGTGAAGAAAAAGTGGGAAACCACTTAGTAAAAAACTACCCTCAGTTCATAGGACCGGTATTAACCACAATCTCTTTATCGTCATCGGCAGTCTAGTCTAGACCATGATCATGCGGCCACCAAAGCGGGTTCCTTTGCCTTAATATTCTTCTGGATTACCTATGCTGCTCTCACTTTTGACATTTGGTGTCAATTTGGACAGAAGAAAACTCATTATTATATTTAACTATTGTCACTTTTGAGCATCTTTCAATGATGTTTTATAATCTCTAAAAGGTTAAGTGGCAGTTGAGATAAGGGCTTACAGCTTCATGTTCAAAAATTGAAAACACTAGATTAGTGAAACTTAGTTTTTAATTCAATTTTAAAAGTCCGTAATCCAAATGACCCTATGTTAGTCACATTATCTGCCGCTCTTGTCTCTTTAAGCTTTTCAAACCCTTTTTGCGCCCAGTCTTGTTAGATAATGTAGACTAACCCGGTAAATACGCTTCGTTGAAACTTGAACAGATCGCGTTACTTTGTTCGTTAGCATTGTTTACTCTAGACCTTTCCATAATTGTTCGTGGTTTCATGTGGTTAGCTGAATAAATCTGTGAGTTTGTTCAAGTATTTTTCAAAACGTGACAATAGATAGCATGGCAACGTAAACTGTATTGCAAATTAAAACGTACTTTCAGCAACACAACATAAATGGTACGGTGTACCGCACAGATTTTCTTCCTCTTTTATCTTGATACATACGTTTACTAAAAACTCCCAAGATTGGTGAAACCCAATAATAGGGCTATACATTCTTATAGAATCATTACACCAAATATCATAAATGAAATAATATTTTGTTACCTACTTTATGACATCGGGGACTAAGAGTATTGGTACATAAAAATTGAGAAATGATCAATATCTTTGGTTACTAAAGAGAATAGAAATCAAATTCATTTTCAAAGACCTGAATTAAAATTTGTACATATTTATTTATAACTAATAAATTATTGGTTTATAAAATTGTATTTCAAATAAATAATATTTATCTTCCATAGTAATAAAACTTTACAATGATAAGTTATTTTATATTTTAAATAGTTGCGGAGAAATTATAAAAATTGGAAAATATTCCTTAGGTAAAAGTAGTTTGATTGGACCCTTGGTACACTACGTCACACCTAGAGATAGTATTGTGATGCTCATTAACATATTTTCCACATCCGTATGATCTACCGTTATTCCCCCCACCCCACCACCTACCCCGTGACCTCATTTCCCTGTCATCCACTACAGCCCACCCCCTCCCCCTATCACCCTCTCGACTACCAACCCCGGACATGTTGGCTCTTGATGATTATTTATTAATGATTGTTAATTGATTTTTGCTAATTAATAAATTATTGGATAGGATTTGGGTGTTATTTATTAGGGGGAACATGTGGCACTGCCGTGGCTCGCGCTGGCCAGTGTGTAAACCTTTCTCTCCAGTTGTGGACGGCTGAATGACAGCCTCCCCCTCCCCCCTCTCTACCCTCCTCTAACTTCCGGCCTTTCACTTGTTGGACACTACAATATCGGGGGAAATTTTCCTCCCGGTAATGAACCGTGAAAGTCGTTAGATGACACGACTGCATTGAGGAAAAGAAATGTTAAATTTAAACATCTGTGCTCCTTACAGACTCATTAACCTGGAGCTCATCGAATGTAAATTTAAACATCGGGTTTTAATCGCCTGCCATATTATTAATAGCGCCCAGTTTTACAGTTATACTACAATCGAACACTTGAGCTCATCGAATGTGGTAGCCAGAGACAGAGATTCAACCTTGCATAAGATTGTTGAACGCTAAAACCACTCTCGTTCTAGAAAAGATCTATACATGTACTAAAATAAAACATAGATCGTTTTGAAGGTGATGGCCGCCTGTAATAAAAAAGGCTTTTAGTTTGTAGATGTTCAAAAGGTGAACAAAATCAATAATAATAATATTTCTGATTGAAAAAGCGATATAATTATTAGTACAGGATTACTCGTTCATTGACCGCTGTCCCAAGTGTTAAGGGGGTCTGAGGTTCAATCCTAGGTCCTGTTACAGATTTTAAAACCCTTCCTTCACCTCTGACAAGACTTGAGAAATGTGTGGAATGCCAAGCCTCCACAGTGGTTCGGATCAAGTGTTAAACTTTAGGTCTTCCCAAACACACTACCATTGGCACCTCTGACAAGACTTATGAATATCAAGCAGTTAAATATTTCAAAATAAGCTATCAAGCTTTCTATATATTGACACAAGTAAACTATGCGTTACCACCGTGGTTCGGATCCAGCGTTAAACTGTAGGTTCCCCAAACACACTACCATTGGCACCTCTGACAAGACTTATGAATGTCAAGCAGTTAAATATTTCAAAATACGCTATCAAGATTTCTATATATTGACGCAAGTAAACTACGCGTGACCACCGTGGTTCGGATCCAGCGTTAAACCGTAGATCCCCCAAACACACTAACATTGGCATGGCACCTCTGACAAGACTTATGAATTTCAAGCAGTTAAATATTTCAAAATACACTATCAAGCTTTCTATATATTGACACAAATAAATTACGCGTCAGTTTCTAATATAATAATATCTAGCATCGCGTCTTACAACCCGTTTGGTTCTAATATATATTTAATAATATTTAAATTATACATGAATTATCTGAAATTTATTTGGTATTTGTAAATATAAACGGCACGATTTCAGGCTGAAAAGATTAGTTACCCCTTAATAGGCGATAACACCGCACAGATTCTGACAATGGAGTGCTCTATGTTAAAAAGAGCGGACTAAGTATAAATAAATGAAATGGCTAATGCTCGGTAATTGTTAACATTTAAATTGTATCTATAACGAATATAAAACAGGTATTTAGCTTAGAATTGCACGTAGCAGCAAGTTCTTAACATAAAGAATGACCACACGGTTTAAGGCGCTACTCTAGCAATAGACTAGACTGTTAAAGATGGGAGGAAGTCGGGTTTTGATCCCTGTCAGATGTATTGAGGCTGGTTTTTTTTCGGATACGTTTCATCTTCCTGCCACCAATCACATTAGCTTAGTAATTGAGCAATTATTCAATAGATCTGAATCGTGGAGTGCGCAACATTAGTTTCAGGATCATGTTTGGTTTGCCCGTAGACGGAAGTTCTGGGTTCAAATTTTACCCTCTAGAAATAGTCTAGACTATCGAATATGGGTAGACCGTGATTCAATCACTGTTGCACACATTTATCACCACGTTTTACTACCCGTTCTGATTATGTGCGTAGATACTAATTACGCTATTGGGAAGTTTGAACCGGCATATGCCTATATGGAGAGTGAAAAACTACTCCCAGGTCTATCACAGAACTCACACACACACACACACACACACACACGGTGTTCCAACATCCATGAACAGAGGGTAGACAAGGCACATCCATAACCAGCGATGTGTAGAAGGTGTATGATAGATAACGGTATTTACAAATACCTGATACGGTTTGCGCATGCGCAGACACATTACAGTATTTAGGTCATTACAGTCGGCAAGCCCATTGAGATGGGTATAAACAGAACTTAAATTATTACATTAGGTCATTTCAATTTGTAATTGGATCACATAAACATCAAGATGAGTTTTGACGCTCTGGAAAACTGGCTAAATTCAGGTATGTTTAATTCGTTTTGTATATTTTAATGGTTTATAATTTGATTATCATGTCAGGGTGTACAGTGGTATTCTCTTCTTCCTTGTTAGATGATGAACCCATGATGCTTGGCGTGTTGGCGCAACCTGTGGATCCCAATAGCCTGGACCAGTTGCTGCACTTTACAGAAGACGAGATTTGCAGAGCGGATGGCGAATGGCCCATGGGTAATTAGCGGCCTACGATAGACTTGCCAGTGTTTTTTTATTTTCTGTAAATGGTAATTAATATGTATTTATTTAATTTCAGACTACTGGGATCCATATGGGTTGGATAAGAGCCTTCTGGGCAGCGTAGTGACGGGCGTGCCGACATCTACCCCGCCGGAGGCGCCCCCACCGGTCTGAGCTAGACACTACGTCATTGACGTCCTCAGGCCAGCCCAAGGCATCCTCTCGCCTGCGCCCCTATTGCCTGCGTCCCTCTACGGTGACGGAAATGCGCCCCCCTCTATTTGGACAAATTTGGACACCCTAGACAGGCTGATATGTATACCCTGATTTTGGTTGGAAGAACAGTAGAGAAAATCAAAACATATTTCTTTGCGACCAACATTGATAATATTTTCTTATATTATTTGTGCTATTTGATAGGTATTGATAATATCTATCAAAATTGATATCTGCAGATGACATGACTTTATGTATGAATATATTAACATTGTTTTAGATAACTTTAGTAACTAACTTCTACTGTTCTTCCTACCAAAATCATACTCTAAGTACAGTCTACAAGTAGCCACTAGCCTGATAATATACTATATGTGTAGCTCTCTCTCTCGCTCGCGCAAACAACGCTATATCGTCACTAGATCGAAACCTTTTGTCAGCTGCTCATTTCAAGGAAATTGTACTAGTTCGTTTAGTGACGCTTGTTTACAGTTAGAGCAGGGAAAACTATTTTTCTACTTTAAACAATTATTATAAAATCCTACAGAATCGAACCCACACACGTCTTAGTACCTGTACGATTTATACGCTTAAAAACCATGCTGAGCCAGTGGGGGAGTCCTTGGTTCAATGCCCGGGCATAAGCGAAAATACTGGTTTAGATTTTAAAATAACTGCCCTGACCGGTATTTTGTACATGTTCCAATAAAGGATTTAAAGGGTCTCGGGTTCATTTCCCATTCAGAGATAGAAAATTATAATTGTCGTTTTACAAAGTGTTCGAGCAAATATTCAAGCAACACTTTAGTGTCTGTATAGTAAACTATTGGTCCCGGGTTAATTTCCTGTACATAAGCATGAAAATTATAATCGCTACTTTAGACATTTATTAAATTCACGTTTCACCAAGAGTAAACATAAGTCTGTACACTTTCATTTATGATGTGTTTGTGTGTATTGTAAACAAGTACATTGAAATAGTACCCAATTTAAAAATAAATATTATAGATTCCTTCATCCGCTTCGTGTGTATTTAGGTTTATTTCTAATAGATTTTCCATTCTCCCTCCTTGCAAAATGTGGGTTCACTTCCTCTAATTCAGTGTTACAGTATTTATTATTTCAACAAAATATAGTCTCTAACATTAAACGATATTTAAAGTTGTATTTAATATTACTTAGGAATTTATGAAGGAGGTTAACGATTTTTACGCTTAGAAACCATGCTGAGCCAGTAGGGGAGTCCCTGGTTCAATTCCCAGGCATAAGCGAAAATACTGGTTTAGTTTTTAAAATAACTGCCCTGACTGGTATTTTGTACATGTTCCGATAAAGGATTTAAGGGGTCCCGGGTTAATTTCCCCTTCAAAGACAGAAAATTATAATTGTCGTTTTCAAAGTGCTCGATCAAATATTCAAGAAGCACTTTAGTGTCTAGGATAGTGTGTCTGTATAGCAAACTATTAGTCCCGGGTTCATTTCCTGTACAAAGGCAGAAAATTATAATCGCCACTTTAGACATTTATTAAATTCACGTTTCACCGAGAGTGAACATAAGTCTGTACACTTTCATTTATGATGTGTTTGTGTGTATTTTAAACAAATACATTGGAATAGTACCCAATTTAAAATAAATATTAGAGAGAGAGACAAAACATATATGTATGCTGTGCCAAGGGTCACTAGTTAGAATCCAAACAGGTACTGAAAATATGAATTTATTCTTCTTGGGCTAAATTTTTGTAGTTGTACTAGGGTGTATTTATTAGACACACTGTGCGAAAGGTCTCGGGATCGATTCCCTACATGGGTGAAAATATATATTTACATTCATAGTGTTAAATTAACTGCGGTGGTAGTTGCCCTAGGGTTCAAATGCATTTATTACACACACTTTATGAATGTTGTTTTCAGCTAAAGCAATTATGTTTAGGAAAAATGTAACATACTATATTAATTCTGAAAGTATTATAAATTTTTAAGAGATGAGTTTGAGGATCGAATATTAACAGGGTAAACAAGGGGAGGTTTTTCACTCTCCCTTCACGCAAATGCTGGCTCACTTCTGTGAATGTTGTTTTCAGCTAAAGCATTTATGTTTAGGAAAAAATGTAACAAATTATATTAATACCAAAAGTATTATACATTTTAAAGAGATGAGTTTGAGGTTTGAATTTTGCCAGGGTAAACTAGGGCCGTTTTTTACACTTTGTATCCACACAAATGCTGGCTCACTTCAGTGAATGTTGGTTTCAGCTAAAGCAATTATGTTTAGAAAAAAATATGCGCATGTTGTAACAGTGCTTACTTTGACATGGGGGTGTGTGTGTTATAGTTAAATTGGAGACCGGAAATGGAGGGAAGGTCCTCCCACCACCGCTGGCTACTAGTCCCCCTCACCACACTGCAAGAGCACCGCCGTCGAACCTCGGAGACAGTGCTCGAACCCCGGCTGTGGTGAGAGAGACGGGTATCGTGGTAGCGGCGACAGCGGGACCGTCTTCGACCCTTCAACCGGGATTTAGTAGCCCGGTAAATCAAGTAGGCGGGGCATTGTCAAATGGCGTCCCTCTTCATATCGTAGAAGAGTGTATTAAACAATTGAGGCTTTTCTTTTATATTGGTGGAGAAATTACTGTGTATCTTGGTGCTCCAGCTAGCGATCGTGACGCATTAAGCTGGCTTGAAGAACAAATTACTAATTTGTTCAATCGGCTGCAGGACCATGGCGTTAGCGCCAATGACCACGTTTGCTTGCTTTTGAATAGCACGGACTCTACGCTGAGGCCTGTGTATGTCTCATTTAGGCGAGCAGACCAGTTAGACGCTCGAGCCGTGCTTGATAATGTAAGTCGCGTGTTGCAAAGTAATACTTTGTTTTTAAATACAGCACCACTTTAAGATAAACTCAGCCATTTTAAGGAACCTCATGGGAGTGCACGTTATTGTGATAAACTCTCTCCCGCTAGCACATATAGCCGTAATAACAAAGGAATCATTACGACACACTCCGCCTTGCCCGTGCCTTGGTTGTAGCCAAAGCTATATGGAACATTAAAAGAGATCCAGGATGCATTGATGTGAAAACTTTTGAACAAATCAAAATTGGCCATCTTATTCAAAAATAAATAGCAGAGGAACTATGACGAGATGCTCGTGTGAATCTTTTGAAAGGTGGTGGGCTCACTGAACTGAAACAATTTCAAACATACCTCTCCGAATACAAAATCACGGTGTTCAGGGAACGTTGGGGGAGACAGGTCCTATATGAGGGGCCTACCCCTCCCAAATATTCCTTTAAGGGATATCTTGATTTGTATTTTCACGACGATACGCAAAACTATTTTGATGTCATAACATCATTGACAGCCGCATTTAAGTGCTGGTACTTTTGCCGCGATTGACGTGTGCCGTTCAGTAATAAGAATGCGCACAAATGTGAATCCGCGTGCAAAAAGTGCTACGCTAAAGCGGTTTGTAGTGTAGGCCGATTTGTGGTCTGTAAAGACTGTGGGCGTTGGTTCACAAACCAGACATATTATGATAACTATAAATGTCCCGGTTTTTGCATAGGTCACAGGTCGGTCTGTGATATCAAAAAGGTTTGAGGGGTATGTGGGCAATTTTTCAGTTTGGAAGAATCAAATTATTCACATAGGTGTTATGAGACTTTTTGTAGAGTATGTGAGACCCATCGTCCTTTTGGTCATTTGTGTTATATGAAACAGGCCCCGTCCAGGCCGTTACTGGAAAAGAGTAATTTCATGTTTGTATTCTATGATTTTGAATGCAGGCAAGAAACTCTTCAAGATGCGGCCGGCACGTACTTGTACAAACCTAACCTATGTGTCGTGCAGACGTGTTGCAAGGCCTGCGTTCATATAGATGCAAATGAACATCATTGCGTTGCATGTGGGGGTGATAGGACTCGCATATTCAAGGGTGATAACACAATGGCCCAATTTTTTGGATTTATAGAGCAAATTAAAGCATCAATATTTAAGGATATCCCCCTCCTAGGCCATAACGCAAAATCCTATGATGGAAATTTTATTTTAAGATATATGATGGAGGTTAATAAATGGACTCCAGAGCTTATAATGAATGGTGGGAAAATCATGTCCATGCGTTACGGTCCGCTCCACTTTATTGAATCGCTGATCTGTCTCTCGATTTCGTTGTCCAAATTGCCCAAAACGTTTGGCTTGGACGAGTCTTTAGCCAAGGGACATTTCCCCCATTTTTTACATAAAAAAGATAGGGGTCCTTTGCCGCCAAAGGAGGACTAAGGCATCGGCGAGATGTCAGTTGAGGGAAAGGAGCACTTTGAGAAGTGGTATGACGCGTTAGTCAAAGAAATAATTTTCTTTGATTTTAAACGCGAGTTGGAATTGTATTGTCTGAAAGAAGTAGAGATCGTGTGGAAGGCCTGTCTAAAGTTTAGAGACATGCTCATGGAGAAACAAAGGTGGATCCTTTCAGAGAGACGTGTACGATAACTATAGCGGCCATTTAGGTTTACGGCTGAAGTCATCTTAAGGAGAATACTATCGGTATTATCCCTAACGGTGGCTATAGGTGTGCAGACCAACAGTCTCACGTCGCTGTACAATGGCTATGCTGGGAGGCCCATCAGCACGGTGTCTCTATTCTTCATGCGGATAATGGCCGTGAGGAATATGTGTTAGGGCGACGTGTAGTCAGCGTTCTTAAAGCTGGATACACCAGCACCATCTTCCAGTTCTGGGGCTCTTATTGGCACGGGTGCCCTCTCTGTTATCCTCACAGGACCACCCCTAAAAAAAATAGCCCCCACGAGACCATGGAGACGCGCTATGAAGCGACTATGGCTTTTTTGGAAAAGTTTATGAGTGCCGGCTACATGATCGTAGAGATGTGGGAGTGTACGTTTAATGCGATGAAACGCACATACAAGGACTCCCAGCAATTTGTGCCCCGGCGTGAGGTGTATACTAAGGAGCCTCTCAGCCCCAGGGATGCATTCTTTGGCGGGCGTACAAATTATATCAAGCTCTTCCACGAAGCACACCTTTCTTGTGGAGAGAAAATCAATTACTTGGATGTGTGTTCATTGTATCCTTACCTTTTCAAGTACAAAAAATACCTCGTCAGCCAACTCAAAATTCACTTGGAACCAAATTGTCCGTATATATATCAAGTAGAAGGCATAGCCAAAGTTACAGTGTCGCCTCCGCGGGATTTATTCATGCCCGTATTGCCTACACGGATGCACGACAAGCTAATGTTCATCTTGTGCAGGAAATGCGGGGAGGAGAAAACCAAGGCTCGTGTCAGGAGAACGACAAAAAAGATCCTGGGTTGACAGGCGTCTGGGTGATTGATGAGATCCAGAAAGCCGTTGATAATGGCTACACCGTTGAAGCAGTACACGAAGTGTGGGAGTACGATGTGTCTGTTTACGACCATCAAACAGGTTCTAGCGGATTGTTTCATGGGTACATTGATACTTTTTTGAAAATTAAGCAATAAGCCAGTGGATGGCCAGAGGGGTGTACCTCAAAAGAGGAAAATTTAGCTTATATTCAAAGATATGAGAAAAAGGAAGGTGTAAAACTCGATTTCGACTCAGTTTGTAAAAACACTGGTCTCCGCACTCTGTCTAAGCTCTTTTTAAATTCATTATGGGGAAAGCTTGGGTAAAGACCCGATTTACCACACGTAGCCGTTGTTAACGACTATCAGGGCATCCACAAGTACCTGATGGATCCGTACATCACCGTGGACAGCGGGATTTATTCATGCCCGTATTGCCTACACGGATGCACGACAAGCTAATGTTCATCTTGTGCAGGAAATGCGGGGAGGAGAAAACCAAGGCTCGTGTCAGGAGAACGACAAAAAAGATCCTGGGTTGACAGGCGTCTGGGTGATTGATGAGATCCAGAAAGCCGTTGATAATGGCTACACCGTTGAAGCAGTACACGAAGTGTGGGAGTACGATGTGTCTGTTTACGACCATCAAACAGGTTCTAGCGGATTGTTTCATGGGTACATTGATACTTTTTTGAAAATTAAGCAATAAGCCAGTGGATGGCCAGAGGGGTGTACCTCAAAAGAGGAAAATTTAGCTTATATTCAAAGATATGAGAAAAAGGAAGGTGTAAAACTCGATTTCGACTCAGTTTGTAAAAACACTGGTCTCCGCACTCTGTCTAAGCTCTTTTTAAATTCATTATGGGGAAAGCTTGGGTAAAGACCCGATTTACCACACGTAGCCGTTGTTAACGACTATCAGGGCATCCACAAGTACCTGATGGATCCGTACATCACCGTGGACAGCGTCATTGATGTAAATGATGAGGTTATGTTCCTCAATTACGAGAATGCGCGTGACGCGTTGCGCCCTAACCCTACCACGAGTGTGGCGGTGGCATGCTACACGACTGCTATGGCTAGGCTGCACTTATACAGCATCCTTGAACAATTGTGGGACCACGCTTTGTATCATGATACAAATAGCGTTCTATTCACCGAACGCCCCGGTGATTGAAGTCCACCGACCGGAGACTTTTCAGGTAACCTCACTGATGAACTTCAGGATTACTGTCCGGAAAGCTACATTAGCGCCTTTTTATCTGGCGGTCCTAAGAATTACGCGTACCGAGTTTGTGTTGGTGGCGATCCCGCCAAAACAAAAACGGTGTCCAAGGTTGGTTCGATCACCATAAACTAAGGCAACCGAAACGATGCTATTTTTGACGTCTTGAAAGCGATGGTCTTTGAACAGGCTGCGGAAAGATACATACAGATACCGCACAAAATTGTAAGAAAAGGTCTTGCGACTGTATGTACCGTTTCACAAACTAAAGTCTACCGTCCCGTGTACACCAAACGTCGGATAACCGATGATTTTAATACGTTGCCGTTTGGGTATCAGAGTTCTTGTAAACGCACTCGCTATGACTAAAAGTTGATTATTTAGACGGGCTGAATAATCATCTTTTTTCTTTCACTCTTGACAATTCCATTGTTAT
Source organism: Timema shepardi (assembly GCA_902151425.1). NCBI lineage: Eukaryota > Metazoa > Arthropoda > Insecta > Phasmatodea > Timematidae > Timema > Timema shepardi. Next base: position 38,064 of record CABFVX010003285.1, read on the forward strand.
ACCATTTTTCAAAGATTTGAGATTTTTTTCATAATTTTTTCTGCATGAAAACAAGCATATTTTTTAAAATTTATTCTATGCACCCGGGTTACTTTTTTATATTTTTTATTTTCCAGTACAATCCTACGCCTACCTGATTTTTTTCTAGTCAATTAGTTGTTTGTATATATTTTAATTCTACTCAACTGTTTGTATATATATTTATTTTAAATCTAGTCAAATATAATAAACTGTTTGTATATAGATATATATTTTAATCTATTCAATTATAATAAACTGTTTGTATATCTATTTATTTTAAATCGATTAAAATATAAATAATAACCTTTTTGTATATATCTTTATTTTAAATCGATTCAAATATATATAATAAACTTTTTGTATATATTTTTATTTTATTTTAAATTGAAAACCATCTCTATGTATATATAATATTTAGTACAGAGGCCACTATTCCCTCCCCTATATTGTAAATATTCACAGTATACTTTTCACTGTGTGTAAATAAATATTGTAAAAGTAACAGTTATGTTTATGCTAATAAATATATATATATTGTAAATATTGAGAGTATACTTTTCACTGTGTGTATAATTTTTTCACGATTTAAATAAATATTGTAAAACTTATATTTTGTGTTTTAACGTCTACAGCATCACCTCTCTCCTATCCTATAAATACAAGCTCGTAATGCCTATAATCTCAGTCTCATACATTATGGACAAGTTTAAACATCAATTCTCGGCCATCATAAGCGGCCCTTCCGGTTGTGGAAAGTCACATTTTTTAGCAGACTTTATCCGTCACTTGGACACAATGTGTGACGTTAAATTTGATAAAATCACAAGGTATTATGCTTTATGGCAACCGGGATTTGAACAAGATGGGGCAGTCCCGCGTCATATTCTGTAAGGGTTTGCTGGAAATCGATTACATCTGTAATGACTCTCCACAGCTAAATATCCTAGACGACATGATGCGTGAAGCCAACGAAGTGGACGTCGATCTTTTCACCAAAGGATGCCATCATCAAAATATTAGCTTCATGTACCTAACACAAAATATATTCCACCAGGGCAAGGGCCAAAGAAACATTTCCTTAAACGCACATTATATCGTGCTTTTTTTCAAAATCCCCGGGATAAAGCTCAGATTCAACATTTTGCACGGCAAGTCTGTCCTGAAAATCCCCGTGTTTTACAAGATGCTTACACTGATGCTACAAGTACGCCTCACGGGTATATATGGTTAGATTTCAAACAAGGTACACCAGAATTGTTCAGATATAGAACACGCACAAATATCATCTGCTGCGTGTAACTACCACGCAAAAGCTATAAAAAACCACACATCCCGATTACAGATCATTTCATAACCATGAGTCCCAAAGTGTTGAAGCAGGCCCCTCTGCTACGTGCGATGTATCTCAGGAATCCGCAGCAACGTGTTGCCTTGATGAAAACAGCCGACAAGAAGCTGGTTGACTCTGTTGGCGAGTGTGCCTACAACACCTTAAAAGGGCGGGTACCGCTTAATTATGCGCAGAAGACAAAGCTACGTGCTCACAAGCAAGTGTTGCGCAAGCTGGTTAAACGAGGAGAGTGCTGGAAGAAGAAGAGACAACTATTCGTTCAGAAGGGAGGAGCTTTCTTGCCCTTACTTTTAGCCCCTTTAATCAGTGGGGTCCTCAGATCCTTATTCAACAAGTAAACAATGGAATGCACGAAAAAGATGATATTGGTGTCCCCGGAAACATTACACCGTTACGAGCAACACCACCAACAAGTGGCATCGGCAACAAATCTAGTGGTCTCCGAGTTGGACAAGGATATGAAAAAATCCTCGCTTCAAAACTGGACGACAAGTCTAAATGGACTTTATACCAACAAGTGCTACAGCGCTATCTGCACTTTAGTCAACACCCTCCGCCATCTGAAAATACCACCACCACCCCTGAAGTGCTTGTACATCCCATCCCAGCTTTTTTTAATACTGTACCAGCACAGGCACGTAAAAAAGCTCAACTTTTACTAGAACATATCATTTCCCGAGGTGGCATCTCTTGGGACTCAAATGGAGAAGTGAGTTTTCACGATACGCCTCTTTGTGGATCCAATATTGTGGATTTAGTCAACGACCTGGTCATAGCAAGAAGACACAGCGAACCGTCGGGGTGGCGAGAGTTTCTCGCGGTGCTGGAACAAATAAACGTTCCTTAAGATTTTATTGTAAATCCGAAACCTTTGGCGCCCATTACAGATCCGACGCCCATACCACAACCACTTACATCGTCGCAACGCCATAAGAAGAAGAAACTGAAGAGGGTAGATGAAAACAGGTTGCTGCCGCTCAGAGCTTAATGAACCGTTTATCCGACATCTACTACGACCATTCTGATCCTTTTGGGTTTGCAGAAGGGGTATCGCTCATAAAGGCGTCTAAGAAAGATCCCGAAAAAGTACGATAATGGCTTAGTGCGCAGGACGCTTATACCATACACAAACCTTTGATAAAAAAAAGTGTCCACTAACAAGTACATGGTGTCAAACATTGACGATCTCTGGAAAGCCAATCTCAACGATATGCGAAGTCTCAGAAAATAAAACGACGGCGCAGTTTATTTGCTCACCATCATTGACGTGTTTAGCAGGATGGCATGATCGAGTACGCTTCCATCCAAGACGGGGAGCGTCATGAGAGACGTCTTTCATGACATTTTCAAACAAAGCGGCCGTAAACCTCTAAGTATACAGACGAACAAGGGGACAGGGTTCACGGCACGTCTACTCCGGAAATTTCTCAAGCAAGAAGGTGTGCATTACTACACCAAACATAATCTGGACGTGAAGGCAAGCATCGTGGAACAATTCAATAGAACGCTGAAAGGACGCATGTGGCGCTACTTTACCAAAAATAACATGTATCGGTATGTGGACGTCCTCCAAGATCTAGTCGACTCTTACAATGGCGCAAAACATTCCAGTATCAAGATGGTGCCCACTGATGTTTCAGAAACTAATGCGATTCAAGTCAGAGATAATCTGTACGGCAAAAGGCGTCCAAACTCGAAGCCTAAAATAAATGTCGGTGACACGGTGCGTATTAGCAAATCCAAAATTCTATTTGAAAAGGGATACAAAAGCGATTGGATCGAAGAGATTTTCAAAGTCAACAGTGTCGCGTTGCGACAACCTATCGTCTACAGACTCACCGATCTTGACGGCAACGAAGTGGTGGGGAGGTTTTACGAACCTGAATTTGCACGCGTACTTATTCCCGAAACTTTTAAAGTTGATAAAATACTACGTGTCATGGGTAAAGGTGCCAGAAAGAAAGTGTACGTTCAGTTGAAAGGTTACCTCACCAAGTTCAATTCCTGGATTCCTGCTAGTTACGTCAGCGCACTACCATAAAGGACCAATTTTACACCACTTTGCCGAGTGACAGCTCTGTGGGATATTTCCCGAAAAATACCTTCACGAATTTCACCTCGAAACTTCCTTACCGTCTTACACTCGAAGGCCAGTGGGAAGTCGCTCTGCCTGAATTTCACTATCCGTGTTCTTTCACCATCGTACCCGAGGGTAAAAATATTGTATGGTACAACTAGGTGGATGCTAACGGTGTGGAACAAATATTCAATGATCATATCACTGCTGGAATCTACAGCACTATCCATTAATTGATCAAAGCTCTAAACGAAGTAGAGGCTTTTAAAGGGGATTCCGGATTTGTATTCAAGTACACAAACCCCAACAAAAAAGTGAACGTTATAACTTCTTCACCAAATATACAGCAGTTGACTCTATCAAGCCAACTAAGCCTACAGCTCGGTTTCGATCCTTAGACTAATCTGATCAAAGTACCAAAGTCGCCGTACGCCGCCAACATTCTACTAGGCCTGCCCTCGAAAATGTACATCTACATGGATATCTTTGAGCCTCAGCCCGTGGGTGAAATTGTGGCACCGCTGTTACGTGTCGTCGGTATCAACAATGTAACTATATCTACGGCGTACAAAAGACAGTTAGCTATGATCCGTTGCACTACATGCTCGTGCTTAGAAGGGAAATTGTAAGCTTGGAAATCAATATAAGAACCGACACGGGTGGACCTGTACCAATCGAGTTTGGAGAAGTGTGCGTGAAACTTAATTTTCGACGCTTCTCAACAGGAACTGTCCCTACCAAAGATACTACGTCAACCAGGCTGGAACATGAATATATTCGATCTACCACGGTGTTCTCTATCAACGAGGGCATGGGATAGAAAGTTTTTTCAGTGGGCTTTTCAAAGCGTCGTGCCGTTGCTGAGAAGCGGCGCTAAAGCCATCGGAAAACAGGCGCTTCATACGGGTATTGACGTGCTCTCCGACGTTGCAAATCAAGGGCGTCCTTTCAAAGAGGCCCTATGGCAGCGTGTCGGTGAGGCTGGAACAAAGCTGAAACGCAAGGCTGAACAGAAGATCAACACGCTGATGAACGGCTCAGGCTATAAAGGGCGTCGTAAGAAGCAATGACGTCCAGTCTTCTGTCGTCGCCCGACGTAAAAAGGTCAAGAAAGAAGCTAAAGATATTTTCAGTTAAAATGTCGTTTCTAAACTCCCAGTCCTGCGAGTGTGCCAGCAGTGAACTCGATCTCTTTTCCGTGCCACCCATTCAAACCATTCTTGAAAGTGGTTAATGGCTCCAGTACAAACCTGTCTCTTCCCTCACCGATGATACACCCATAGAATTTACCGTTACTGTACAAGGCGAGTTCTATATCGATCTTTCCCAGACTATGCTCTATCTCAGGGCGGCCATCATGAAACCCGATGTTGGCGCTTTCACAGAGGTGGATCAGATCGCTACCGTCAAAAATTGGTTGCATTCGCTATTCACACAGGTGGATGTGTTTTTAAACCAAAAACTAATCTCACCGCCCAGCAACACGTATGCCTATAGAGCTTACATTGAGACGCTGCTCAATTACAACAGTGAAGCCAAAAGAACGCATTTGACTTGCGGTATGTAGTTCGCAGACACCCCCGGAACCTTTGAGGAGGCTAACGCCAGCAACAAGGGATTTGAGGCCCGTCGCAGTCTCACCACAAAAAGTAAGACGGTGAATCTTTTGTGGTATCTAACCGGTGACGTGTTTAACCAAGAGAAATACCTTTTAACGGCACCGAACTCAGAGTCAGGTTGGTCCGTTCCAGAGACGGGTTTAGTCTTATGGTGGTCCCTGAACTCCCTCACTTTAAGGTTCACATCGTTGAAGCAGGCCTTCTAGTGCGGCTTGTCAAAATAGCACCTTCTATACTGTTGGCACATGCCAAAGCATTAAACGTCACTCCCGTAAAGTATCCCATCACCCGTGTGGAAGTAAAAACACTCACTATTCCTACAGGCGTGCAAGGGAAATCACTGGACAACGTATTCACCGGACAGTTACCCAAACGGTGCATCGTGGGATTTGTGTCAAACGCCGCGTTCAACGGAGATACCACGAAGAACCCGTTCAACTTTCAAACCTATGGCATGAACCATTTCTCACTGTACGTGGACGGGGAACAAGTACCGTTTAAACCGTTACAGCCCGATTTTTCAAACGGCCACTATGTCATGTCCTACTACACACTGTTTTCTGGAACGGGTATCCATTTCATTATTGAGGGTAGCGGCATCACACGAGAAGCCTTCACCAAGGGATATCATCTCATTGCTTTCGATCTCACACCTAATCTGTCCGCCCACATGACATCGCATTGGAATTTGACGGGACACGGTTCTCTGACCATCGAGGTGAGCTTCACCGGAGCTCTCACCGAAACCGTCAATTGTATCGTCTACGAAGAGTTTGCCAACATCATCACCATTGACAAGGACAGAAACGTCGTGACCGATTATGCAAGTTAATATAAATGGATTCCCGCCCCTTACCCCCTCATTTAATCCGTGGACGTCATTGTTGATTTTCAGAGCTTCATCGACGACAACAAAGAGTTTTCCATCAAGGAACTGAGTATTTTATCTGTATGTGATACATTAATTCAACATTGGGTATTAAAACCCCATACGCTATCGAGGAACTTTCCACCGATGCCAGAAAGAAAGCCGACTATATAGTCAACAATCTGCACGGTATCACCTGGGATAGCGAAGATGTGGATTACAGCCTGCTCGACTCCCTCATCTCCTAAGCCACAACGCGTGCAGAAACCGTCTACGTCAAGGGGGCGGAAAAGAAAAAGTTTCTAGTCAAATACACGTCTACACCCATCGTAGATCTGTACGAAAGAGGGTGTTCGTCACTGAAAACACTTAAATTGGGCCGCAACATGTGCATGGCACATAGTTCTTAATGCAATTTCTGTTCGACCTTTATCGTCTGGGGACTTCGAGTTTGGATAATTGAATATGGACATGCACGCCATAATACGTGCGCTGAAAACAAGCCCGTAGTTTCGTTCTGCATGGTCGGGTGTTTTCCCTGCTGATCAATACCCACAAGAATAGCTCTACCTGCCGCCCTAGTCATCAACACCGATCCACACACCAAACCTGGGACGCATTTGGTGCCATCTTTATCGACAAGAACGTCGTGGGAGAATACTTTGACAGTTATGGTTTTCCACCTCTTATAAAGTCACATCTGGCATTTATACGCAAAAACACTTTTCGCACGTCCCGTATCACGCTAAAACTTCAAAGCAACGCATCAGACGTTTGTCGCCATAACTATCTCATGTACCTTCTCTATCGCGCCCAAAACATCCCGATGAAAACTTTCCAAAACCTATTCTCGCCCACCAATCGTGCAGCCAACGATGCTAAGGTGGTGAGATATTACAACACATTTTTCAAGACTGTAGGGGCATTCCGCTCTTCAAGAAGCCGTGTCCAAGCGGCGTGTGCCTATAAAAAGAGCGTCCCGAGGGTGTGCCGCCCATAACAGCTAAACAGCATGAAATGTCAAGATGTTTGCGGCAGTAAATCAAAGCCGGCGAAGCCGCTCGCCATCACCAGTATTTTCAACTTATTGTTCCCTCTGGATGGTGTCTACGCCAAGCGAGTCATCGTTGGCATGAGCGTCAATAACAACTTTACGCCCTATGTCCAGCTAGAAAAATGCGGTGGGAACTGCGCCGTGTTTAACCGTACAGAGTGGCAAGAACTGGGCAGCTACAAGTCGGTCATATTAAAAAAAAATAGCAACACGCAACCTCCTCAGAAGATTAGTCTGACTAATCATGAAATCTCTCTGAGACGCATGTGCGGTGACCGTATGGTCGTCATAAACGAGAAACAAGACGCTGGAATCAAACGGGTTTCCTATCTAGCACCTATCTGGGCGCATCTATGCGAGGTGTAGGACCTCATCGACGTCGCCGTCGACCGACTGGACATGTGGTCGACATCCGTCGCACGCTATTGCAACGATTTGATCGACACATTCGCCGTGGATGTATGCGACACTCTAACAGAATCAGCGGATCTCGTCGACATAGAACAGCCTACGCTGGAGACGCACATCAAAACCCTGGATCTTATCAGGACTACCTACTATACACGTCAATTCGTTGGTTTGGACTATTACATGCTGGATTGTGAACTAAAAACAATTTTACTAACGCATCTAAGAGACACTGTAGAAAAACGTATGGACGAATATATGAGACATTCCTGTAAAAATGTATAATTGTGATGTTTAATAAATATTTATTTTTGTAATATCTGTGTTTTATTTACTGATTGTCCCTTACGAGTCCCGTCTTGTCTGCCCGCCAACCTAGCGCCAGGGAAAACCTGTTGCCCGGGTCAATGACCTCAATATCTATTCTTGTCTCAACTCATCTTGAAGGGCCGACATACTGGCTCGAAGGAAAACCCAGGTTGCCGAGGTCACGATCTATTCTTGTCCTGACTTGTCTTGTCGACCCGCCAGACTGGCGACACATATCTCTAAGGAGCAGGGGGTCTCAAGGCAGAGGACCCATTTATCACACCCTACCCCCGACAGCCATAGCGCGAGGTTCGTGCTGTGCAGACCAGTAAAGTCTTGTGCTGGGGGGAGCTAATGTTCATTCTACATAAGAAAACCATAGCGCTAGTCTTGTGGCGAAACGTCACGGACTGTATGCTCCCCCCAAATAAACTACAACACCCTAATTAATGAATAAAAACTCCAACACCTCTATCCTACCAATTAATTAATTAATTAACAATCATTAATAATTACTCATCAAGAACCAATATGTACTGGGTTGTTAGGCGAGGAGGGAGGTAGGGGAGGACGTAATCAGCACCTGGGAAATGAGGTATGGGGGAATAACGGTAAATCAAACGGATGTGAAAGTAGGTCAGACGGATTTGGAAAGTAGGTTAATGAGCACCACAATACTATCTCGTGGTGTTACGTAGTTTACCAAGGCCCCAATCCAGCTACTGGTAAGGTACCCTCAGTCATTTTCTCATAAAAACGAGAAATTTCATCTTGTTTATAATAATAAACAATGCATATGTATAAAATATAATCAAAATTGTTATAGCGAATTTTGAGAAAGTTGATTGTTTCTTTTTCTGCCCTTCAATAAACTACCTTTAAATAAGGGTTTAATATCTAATTCCAAAATCTCCTTGGGGGTGGGGGAACCTTTTAAAACCATAGATATCAAGTACTAGCCCAAACGGTAACATCGTTTTGGCTCTAGCTCAGGGTACGGACAAACAGACAGCATTACTAAAATTACGTTCTTAGTTTTAGGGGGTCGTGAAAGGTCGACATTTATCAAAATTTTGATTTAGAATTTTTTTTAAGATCATAATACTTTCTCTCCGGGATGTCGATAAAAAAAATGCGGTATTGAAAACATGTTACGAATGTTAAACCTGTTATTGCGTGTTATTAATAACTATCTGCGATGTGTTTTCACATAATAAACTTATCTGTAGCATTTAAAATCCTTTTATTTGGGATTATTTTATGCCCGCGTTTAGTGTCTCGCGACACACGACGGCAAATTGCCTCGTACTTTGAATGTTTATTTTATCTCCGCGAAATTTTTGGTCCATCAAAATAAATGAGTTGTTTGGGGTTGCACGAAAATAATCGTGTGAGTGCTGCCAGTGCCTTGTGAGCTTTGGAGAATGGAATATAGATCTATGATGGCTGGACTAATCTACTCTACTGGTTTTGAAGCACTTGAACGCATGGTTTGGGGTATAAGAAATAACGATTTTTTTTCCATGTTTTTATTCAATTGGAACCTTTTGTTAGGTTAATTTAGGCTAAGATAAACCATATTAGGTTAAGTTAGGTTAAGTATCCTTCAAAAAGGGCACAGGGCTTCCTCATTTTCTTTCGGTAGTTTCCAAATTTTAAAAATAGCCTTAGAAATACTGTATATACAATTATAACTATAGTTAAATTTTTAGATCTTAGGAATTGGAGGTCAGGAAACCCTAATTAATCTATTTACGTATACTCCATTCACGGTAGAAATTTCTTTCTGTAAGGTCTTTTGTCCTACCAACATTCTACTGTATAATATATTTCTGGTAGGGGAAAAGGCCTTTCAGAAAACAATTCCTACCGTGAACAAACTTTACTTATTGGGTTCACTGACTTCAAACCATGCAAGGGAAAATCATATTCCTCGTGCACCAGTCCATTTGCTGAAATGTTACTACTTTTGGCTTGCGCCCAACTACTACAGATTCTGTCTACTAGGGAGCTCTCTCAATAGCGAGCGGTTGGCAGCATTGATGTCTAGACAGCGGACTACAAGCAAACGGCGCATTTGTATAAATGAACCCACTATACGCCATGTACTTAGAATATTGTCGCGACTTTTTGCCGCTGGCGATCTGTAAGACATGACGGAATGTCTTTCATTACGCAACGACAGCTTAACTGGACAAGTTGTACTAGTGAGGAAGAGACCAGGTAGGTATAATCGTTAGGGATAGCCACATAGTTATACTAATGAGGAAGAGACCAGGTAGGTATAATCGTTAGGGATAGCCACATAGTTATACTAATGAGGAAGAGACCAGGTAGGTGTAATCGTTAGGGTTGTCCACATAGTGGTACTAACAAGGAAGAGAAACGTTAGGTATAATTTAGAGGAAATGTAGCATATTTACGTGGAGGGAAATGGGGAAACAATTTAGGGATAATCACCCTCAGTACACACGATCGAAATTCGAACACTATCCCAGTTATTTGAAGTACAGTTCAGTGAAAAAGTGAATCCTAGAGAATTGTGACCGCAGATGCTGGTCAAGAAATATCTACTAATTAATTTACACGTGTATTTCCAAGACCGCGTGTCGCTTATGTTTAAACTGTAGAAGCACTGGCATTGTATATTTGGGTCCAACACTCTCAATTGTTTGAAAAGTTTTGCTCAATCAAAGGGGGGCGAGGTGAGGTAAGGGATTACCTGACTCGAGGGGCGCAACAAATCTCCCGTAAGGCTGTTATTTCCTTGTCCGTGGACTAGAACCAATTTAGTGAAAGATATGAATGCTAACCTGACACCAGATACGAGTGAGGTTTTGAATTGATCTAACGAACACTTCAGGAATATTTGAATGTTGACGAAGGATCTGAATTGGGCAAGGGTATCGAAACACATACTACTGAAAAAATAGTCCCAGATTCAATTATAGTGTAAAAAAAGCTATTAGGAAATTAAAGAACCATGAATCTCCAAGTATAGCTTCAGTTCCAGCAGACTTAATAAAGGGAAGTGGTGAATCGTTGGTAATAGAAATTCATAAACTATATTCCATATGGAGCTATGATGAATTACCATAAGAATTGAAGGAAGGTATTAAAATACCCATATTCTAAAAGGGAGATAAAACAGAATGTAATAATTATATAGACATATCACTATGCCCAACATGCGATAAAATGATATTTAACATAATTTTAATGAGATAGACACCATACGCCGAAGAAATAGTTGGGGATTATTATTGTGGGTTTCGACGAAATAGATTAATATCGGATCATATTTTTACTATTCGTCAAATATTGAAAAAGTGGGAATACAACATGAAAGTTCATCAACTATGCATACATTTTAAAAAGGCCTACGATTCAGACAAAAGAAATACATTATATGAAATTCTAGTTAAATTTGGGACACCCAAAACACTTGTAAGGATAATTGAGGTATGTTTGACAGATACGCTGCGCTGGACAGAGTAAAGGTTAGATGTCACTTATCAAATACTTTTGAATAGATAATAGGTTGAAACAAGGAGATGCACTTTTATCATTACTTTTTCATCTACTCTCATAGTAAGCTATTAAGGTAATGCAAGAAAGTAACAAAGGGTTGAGATTAAACAGCACAGTTCAGGTACTAGGAGATGGAGATGATTTAGACATTGTTGGGCAATATTAAGGAAGCTGTTGCCAGAATTGGAGAAATTTTACTAGAGGTTGGTAAGAAAATAGGTTTAAAAGTGAATGTTGTAAAAACTAATTACTTGACTAAAGAGAGGTCATAGATTGGGGACGATCATTTAATGACTACGGGGAACTAAATATCATTTGATAAGGTTAATGAGTTTAAATTTCTAGCGGCAATTTTAATGAGCAAAAACGATATTATATGGAAAATTAGGAAAATAATACAAATGGGAAATGCATGTTACTACTCGGTCAATAAATTGTTGACTTCTCGCCTGCTTTCAATGAATGTAAAACTAAAAACATACAAAGCAATAATTCTACCGGCTGTTCTATATAGGTGTGATATTTGGTCGCTTACCTTAAAAGACAAAAAAACTAATTTAGGGGTTACGAAAACAAGGTGCTTGGGAATATATTTGGTCCAAAAAGGGCTGAGGCTACTAAGGAGTAGAGGAGGTTACATAATGATGAGCTACATAACCTGTACTCATCACAATACATTGTCAAGATAGTTAATTCTCGTAGATTACGGTGGGCAGGACATGCAGCGTGAATGGGAGATTCTGGGTACAGACTGGCAACCCCATTGGGAAGACCTAGATGCAGATCGGAGAATAACATTAGGGTGGACATGAAATAGACAGGTAGGGTGCAATGAAGTGTACTGGATAGAACTTGCTCAAGATAGGGATAGGGTATAATGAGGTGGACTGGTTATAACTAGCTCCAGATAGGGCTTACTAGACACAAATAATAACTGTTTGTACCTACTTGCCCGGCCAACTGCTAGTTGACTACTAAATTGTGTTGACCCGGTCCTAAAATTTTAATTTGTATATTAGTCTAATGAGTTAACTTATCATTATTTACTATCTTTAAAGAAACATTACATGGCCAAAAAAAACAACTAAAATATTTGGTCTATTATTTTAAAACTAAAAAATAGTATATAAATGTCATAAAAATAATTGGGTGTTTTCTTGCAAATTTGCTTTACACACGAGCCACCACTGATTAGTTTGAATTGCCCTGTAAATTATTCTCGTCACTCAGTTGAACTCTCATTGATCAGGTATCAACGAGAATATATTTTCCATATGAAGTTTTTTTTAGAACAAAGTCTTTGCACTATTTGTCAAATGGGAGACCAAAGGGGCAAGAATAAACATATCACAAGTACAGGTTTAACAAGTTGGGCCTACCCCGACAACACTTCACGCCACTTACCAGAAACAACCGCCAAGAAATCATCAAACTATCTCCCCGCAACCCTCTATCCTATCTAGCTACAGTAGCCCCATGGCTTCTTTGGTGCTGACTGAAAGCTTTGAAAAGTTACCAGATCAAATTATGTATTCCTACGCCGAACCATATGATCTGCAAACACATGTGATGAGCAGCTGTCACTTCTGACAGTAAAAATTTAGGTATACACCTAAATGTTGACTGTTAGAAGTCAGCTGCTAGCTGTCAGTCAGCACCAAAGAAGCCACGGGGCTACTGTAGTAATCAAGGTTCTGCAAAAGTATCGGTTATTTTATCGGTAATGGTAACAACACATTTTAAGGCTAGTTGACATTTGATAGAATCTCGTAATTTTTTTGTTGTTTATCACGTCTTACTTCCAGTTCTACACATAATCTTACTAATAGGGTAAGATGAGAAAATGTGACCTTAATTTCGTTGAGGGAGAGTAAAAAAAATAATTTAGGGACCCTTACACCCTCAGTATATCCCTTTTGGACCCGGACCCGTGGTGTAGTGGTCAGTGCACCTGACCTAAGGGCCCTGTGTTCGATTCCCCGCGGGTACCTTGGGTATTCTTCCACTAAGGGGAATTATCCCAACGGTCCCCTGGGAGTTGGTAAATTAGGCTTAAGTTAGGCTTAAGACTTCCGCTGGCCCACACCTCCATATTCACTCTCATCACATCATCTCATTGCTGGTACTTGTAGAGAACCTCCTGTGCCAACAAAGTAGCTAATAGTCTACATACAGGGGACCGAACTGGATGTCATGTCCCTCCCAACCAGTAAAACCATACGAATAAAAAAACTGATGGGACTCGAACCCCAAACCATCCCACCACCGAGAAAATACACCAGATAAGGCCATAGGCCACCTGCTTACCGTTGCAGCTCATCTGATAAATGAGTTTCCTTCTTTAGAGAATGGCAAAGAGAGAAGTCTTTTTTATTAAATGTTCTATTTAAATATTCATCCCTTAAGAGAGTAGAGAATAAATAACTTTGAGCGCTCTAAATGTACATTGGCTTGTATGACAGGCGCACACCATGCGTGTTGACACGCAATACTTTATATTCCACTGCGGTCAAAATCTCCTGGACGCACACAATCCTGAAACGTTGAGTTGCTTGTCATATCATCACTTTCTATTTCAAAAGATAAGATAATCTCTTAACGGCTATTTTCGTGTAACACACCGATTCTCGAGACATTTTTTTGTGACGGGCCTCACGACCTACATGCTCTACATTTGTCGACCATGAGGGTTATAGGTAGCTGTATGCCTTCGTGACCAGATTACTTATTACCTCTTGCGCCAAAGGCCTGTATGCTCGGGGTACAGTAACTATGGGACACGCGTTGTGCACTAAATATATACAGCTCTTGATGCGCTTTTAGTACGCAGTTATTTTCATTCCCTTCTTACAACTGGTCCGGGTCATAGGAATTTAATTACTACAAGGATTTAACTATGAGGAAGGTACAATTTATATCAAATGTACCAGAATTTGCGTGGAGGCATTGTAGGAAACCATTTATTTAAGAAAAAACCGTACACTCATCCGGGATTCAAAATCGACGTTCATCTTCTTCGAATTTCCTTTCAAATGCTAGAGTGGTTTTCAACCGTTAGATCACCGAAGTGGGGACAAATTATTGGCACTTAAGTGGTATTAATATTATTTTAGTGGTATGTTTAATGTACTATCATTAAGGTATTATATAGGTAGTTTAGAGGAAGTGCACCCACATTAGTGGGGAGCGAGGAAAATAAATAAAATGTGTAAATACATCCCCAATACACCCGGCTAGTATTAAACCACTGGCCTCTAAGGCACACGTTGTATTGGGTTGATTCCCGACTGGGTGTGCTGGTATGTTTGACACATGCTATTTACTACAGTTGCTTTACTAGATGCTAATGCGGGTACACTTCTTATAATATACCCTCCTAATCCTTACTCCTAGCTCAAGTTATTAACAATCCTTGTGTTGAACCTGCGGGTACACTTCCTATAATATACCCTCCTAATCCTTACTCCTAGCTCAAGTTATTAACAATCCTCGTGTTGAACCTGTAATAAAAACATAACATTATTACTATTATTGAACCTTGGTTTTTATTTTATTTTACCTCACACATCTCTTCCCCATTTGACACAGTTGAGCTACAGTATTTTATGATACTTCTGTTCTTCCCATGTCTTACTATCCGTTAAGGCTCATAATACTCCTTTGTACTAATTACGCTAATGGGTTAAGGATTCATAAAGTTTAATTTAGAATAAGTATACTCATATTTTCATGGAGGGAGAGTGTAAAACCATTTTGAGAAACTACCCTAAATACACCCAGTGGAGATTCGAACCTTAATCTCCCCGTCATCAGTAGTATAGTCTACTGCGAGAGTAGCACGTTAGACCACGTGGCCACCTAAGTGGCCTTAATGGTTTTTATAGTTTTTCCCCACGAAAATGTGGGTAAATTTCCTCTAAATTTTACTTAACTCAAAAATTCTGAATTTCTCATCCTCACCCCATTAGTGTAATTAAAACACGTAGCACTCGAACAGGTAATAAAACACACTGAAAAAAGGAAGTTTAGGAATATCACTCTATAAGTATGCTATTGGGCAACCTATATCGATGTTAAATGGTTATTTATGTTGACTGTACATCCCTACCGAGAAAACCAAGGGCCGAGGTTTGATCAATACAGCAAAGCTTTTTTCTCTCCCACATTTTTTAAGTCTGAAATTCCTTGTTTTCCCTACGAAGTGTATAATAGACGTTTCAAACATATTTGTATTTAACTCTGGTATTATTTTAAAATTATCTATATTTGTTAAGAGGTTATTTCCATACCGTTTAGTAATTTATATTTAACTATAGGTGCTCTAATTGTCATGACTCAATAAGGTTGTTAGCATTTGAAGAAATACAGAATATGCTCCGTTTAACACTTTTAATATGAAACAACTCGCTTCACAGTTTTTATTTGAAATTATTATTTATTTTATTTTTATATTTTATTTCAAAAGTGAAAGAGTTAACTTTAAGTTCTTCGAAATTACAATCATAGTATGTTATGTAAATTTAATTTAAATCCTAAGTTAGATTAAATTATTATTAATGTGTATTATAATTATTAAAGTCATAATAATAATCTTGGACCAACCATCGATACATATCATAAATAGGATAAACACATGCAAAATAAACGGTACGCTGCACTGCACATACTCTCTCTATATTCTACCATATTACTGGCAGTTTGACTTGTTATTCGCACGGGAAAGCGGCAAAAAAACTATAACAAATTAGGACGTTCTTCATCCCGCTACCAACAACAATTACTTTTACCTAATCACGATAAGATAAGTGAAATGAACTAATTGATATTGTTAAAATAATTTTGGGAAAAAGCTCTTCAGATTTCACGAAAAAAAAAGACTGTGCTACAGAAACATATTTATTAAATGGGCCTAATAGTTTCGCAAGCTATGTGTTATTAATTTTGACCGGAACAAAAGAGTTACACTTTCTACAAGCTCCTTTTTACTAAAATCATACACTTTTCAAACGTAATATAAACACTATTATAATTAGTTAGTTAGTGAATCTGTGTTTAGAAATAAAGGTTTATATGTGCCAAACACATGGTTTAAGCACAAAGATATTCACTTGTATACAGAGCAAAAGGGCGATTTAATTTGTGGTGTATGATGAAAGACATAATTTTAATAAGGAACACTAGAGTTGATTGTGGATCAGATCATTTCCTAGTGATCTTAGTCGTTGAATTAGGTAGGAATTTTTTTAGGAAGCAGCACATGAGTACTAAGCAAGTAAGAATTAAAGTGGAAAAATTGTAGTATAAAGGTGTGAGAGCGCAATTGATGGGAGAAAAACTAACTTTACAATATCATGAATGGCGTGTCAAAATAAATGCTAATAATATAGAACGTAATTGGGACAAAATAAAAGAGATCTTAGTTGAGTGCCCGAATGATGTGTGTATGGATCTGCGGTGGTGGGAAACTTAAAAAGAGGTGTGTGGTGAAAAGGTGATAGAATCTGTGGGAGAAAAGAAAGAAGCTTACTAACAAATGATTGTTGAGAAGAGTGAAACAGAACGTAAGAGGTTATGGAACATATACACATAGAAGAATATGAATGCAAAAGAAAGTAATGAAGGAAAGTAAGGGGCAAATCAGATTAAACAAAGGCGAAAGGACGCAGAATGATTTTGAAAGAAGTAAGAAGTTGTTCTGTAAGTGGGTACGTATAAAAAAACAAGGAGTGCAAGATAAGACCTACTACGGTCGAAATGAATTTGGCGAGATAATTTGGGATGAAAAAAGTATAAGAGAGAAATCTATTGAGAAATTGTATGGCGAAGACGTAGAGAAAGTAGCAGAAAATAGGGAAAATGTTATGATGAGTGAAAGAATTAATGAGTCTGAAGTGTTAGAGATATGATCATTTTAAATAAAGGTCAAGTTTCGGGCGTAGATGGGGCCACAAGTGAAATGCTTAGGTGCGGGGGCATGGTATTACTTGACAGATTGTGTGTTGAGATTTCGAATAATCCTAATGACTGGAAGAATACTCATTGTTCCTTTGTACAAATACAAAGACAGTAAGAGTGAGTTTAGTAATTAGAGTGGAATTAGTTTGTTGAGCATTTCAGGCAAAAATTTTGGTAGAGTCTAAATTGAGATTTTGGGAGAGGGTGAGTGAAAAAACTGTGGAAAAGATTTGGGGTGTACAATATGGTTTCATGCAAAATAGAGGTTGAATGGACCAGATAATTGCTTTGAAACAACTGATTGAGAAATATATGACAGTGATGAAGAAAGCTATTGTGCATTCATTGATCTGGAGAAAGCGTACAATTGGTATGTTATGGAATGTTTTGATAGAGTATGGTGTGAATGCATTGTTAGTAAATGCAATTATGGAGATCTATTGTGGAAATAAAGCGTACGTTAGGGTGGATGGAGCTTTGAGCGAATGGTTTGTCTTTGAATGGGGTGTTGGAGAATGTTGTGTTATGTCTCCATGATTGTTTAATGTATTAATGGATAAGGATGCTTGGGAGAACGTGGTTGGTGTACAAATAAACAATGTGAATGTGAGCGTGCTGCTGTTTGCAGATGATGCCATGTTCAACTGTTCATGGTTGGAAAAGAAAGTGAATTGCAGAATTCATTAAATCGTTTTAATGTGGTGACAGGCAGAATGAATCTTCGTATAACTGTCCCTAAAACTAAAGTGATAGTTTTTTTTTATAAGGGTGGATAGGGAAATGATTGTCAACTTATTATAATTGGAAAACTGTTTGAACAAGTGAATGATTTTGTGCATCTTGGCAAGGATAGATGGTGAAATTGACAGACAGATGAATGCATTTTGGAAATTAGTTTGATATGTGTGGTATATTGCAAAGAATGAAGTAGTATCGATAGAGGCAATAGTGGTAGTAAATAAAAGTTTGTTGACGCCAACATTGTTTTATGGATTTGAAGCGTGGGTTTGTCAGGTGAAACACAATATCAATTTGAATCCGTTTGGAATGAGATATCTAATAAATGTATATACAAAAACTCCTATGGATAGAATCGGTAGTGAATGGGGGCTGAAGGAGTGTGGTTTGAAATATAATTCAAGGGATATATGTATGAAAGAAGCGTCTTTATTTAGTTTTGATATTATGAAAGGATGTGTGGGGATTGACAGACGAAGCAAATATATGAAGGTAGATTGTGTGGATCAAAAGTAAGGGGGTAAGCCATGTAAAACGTGGTTAAATATTTGATGAAAAAGAGAACCATTAAGAGTTTTAAGAATAAAAGATCATGCATGACTCGTTGTATGGATGTTGTTGAAGCGAAGCGTATATGCAAGGATGGGTGAAGTGAAGATGTATTAATTACGGATTTGTTTTTTTCTATCTATATGTATCCCGTAAGGGAACGGTATGATTAGGTATGTATGTATGCATAATACTGAATAGCAAATTAGACCTGGAAGAAATAGATGAAATGTTATGTATGGAGCATCACTTTGTATGGAGCTGAAACATGAACCCTGAGGAAAAAGGAGAATAAATATTGCAAACCCTTTTATTTGTGGTGCTGGAGGAGAATAGACAGAATAAAGTTGACAAATCGGGGGACTGGTGAAGAAGTTATACAAAGATTATATGAAAATAGAAACACTCTGCAGGTAATTATATGAAGAAAGGCCAACTGGATCGGTCACATAATACCTAAAAAATGACTTTTTGAGTGTTTTTATAAATGGCAAATCGGAAGGAGAAATGAGACTAGAAAGGTGACAAATACAACTCATAGGTTACCTCAAACAAGAAAAGAATGTTAAGTTTCAAGATCTAAAAATGGAAGCTGTTGACAAGATATTATTTAAAACTTTTTTTGAACCAGGTATATGACTGGTCGAAAGAGAGAACACATAATCACAATTATATTTTAATCTCATTACCAGCTACCCTACCAGATGCCATCATACCATCCAACCTAATCGGGAATATTAAAGCGAGGTCATTTAAACAATCTGGTTTAGAACTTGGCAATAAGTGAGCATATCATAATTCATTTTGAAATAAACCCCACGATTCTGCCTCCCCAGCCTTTGGGGCTGATTATCACTTATGGAATAATCAGGGTGGTGGACAGGTGGTAGAAAGCATCTCACCCATGTACGTTTTGTCGGTGACGTTCAGGTCGAAGTAAATATCCCGTTTGGATTTAATGAAGGTATTTTAGTCTAACTGTGGTTGCACTTCCTCTAAAATTCTACTTTCCTCATCCGTAATCAACTAACGTAGTTAATATATACGTAGAACTTGAACGGGTACTAATTTGTGAGGGAACTAAAATCGGAGGAAAGTAACTTTTGTAACTGTCATCAAAAGTGTCTTACTATCTAAATTAGACTGATCCTAGCAATCACTCTTTAGGTGTTATTTTACTCCGGTATGGCCCATGGGTTATCAGTTCTACTACTGTTTTAAGAGTGGAAATCCTAGAAGAATGAGCCTCTTCTTGAAGTATTTAAGGATTTAAAAAAAGTTGTAGGATTTTTATACTTGATTATTATTGGATTATCGCTGAAAGAAGAAAGAGACGCAAGTGGGAACGAGTTGGGCTGATCAGTAAGTGCCTTGCACCTGCATTAGCATGCATGCGGGCCAATATTCAAGCTCATATAGTCTAACAGCACTTTCACACTATCAGGTTTTGTTGGTCAGGTTCCGGACCTGATGAAAACCTGAACAGTGGTAGTGCATTTAAGTAAATGGGACCTTTCACACTATCAGGTTTTTCCCTGGCCGGTTCAGTTTGGTTCTCCTAGTGACTGGAGTCTCGCGCAAATAATGTGTTGTGTCCTGTTGTCTTGCGCAGTGTTTTGATTAGTGTCAAGAATGAATATTAACATAGAACTCTTCATTTCGCCCGTTGAGAATCGAAAGTGAAAATTATCATCTATCATTTATTTAACGGTACTTTGCCTGCAATTAAAGATTTTAATGAGGAAGAGACAATTGACTTTCAAATTGGAGTATTACAATTGATCAAAGGTATTAAAAACAAAAGACCAAATCCATCTTTTCTTTCTTCTCTGACCAACATTTCACAACATCTGTTCATGCACACACCTCCACCTCCACCCCAATCTCCCATTCATCAGTTTCCTCGGACCGAGTCATTCACTTCGTTCCTTCCTCAAAGATCCCGTCAGCCCCTTCAACTTTTGTCCACAGCAACTCAAAGCTACCAGTATTTCTCCTCTCCCTCCCCCTCATCCATGACCTTGCCAACGGAATCTCAATTTATAGAAGTAGATTTTACATATCTCATGTTGTTTTTATTAAATGTTTTTCTTTTCATTTTCCTTATTTATATTATTTGCATATTTTTGTATATCTTAGATTAACTAAACTAAAACGTTTAACAAAATAGAAAGAGTCTTCAACAAACTAGTTCTTCTAAAATATATTCATTACAAAGGGGTCTATTAAATAAAGAATACTAAGCTAATGTTAATGAGATTACAAAATGTATACAAAAACATAAGCTATTTGGAAGAATAAACAGATGCAATATTTAAATTATTTTTTTCTTCTTACCTTATAGCTAACACAATCATTTCTTTAGGTTGGATGAAGTCCCTCATTTTTGTGTTATGACGCTGAAGGAGTGGCTGTAATTTATCGTGTAATTCTTCCAAAGATGAGATTGACATTCAGAAAAAATTAAAAAACTTTTTATCGTCACTCTTGAGTCTTAAAGAGTAGCAAAGACACCACACCACGCTCACCACACATTTGAAGCAATGGGTGTAAGCAAATTGTCCTGTTTTGTCTTTTTATTACGTCTCCTACGAAAGTACCACATGGCAATAAGAACACCTCGATCCTTGTTCGAAATCAGACCGAGAGCTCTCAGAGATTGGGAAGAAAACACATGTGAAAACCGGACCTGATGAAAACCTGACAGAAACCTGATGCTACTTTCTTCTTCAGGTTTTAAACCGGTCCGGAAAAACCTAATATTGTGAAAGGGTTGTAATTCGCGGTTGATCGGGAGGTTGGGGATCGAATCCTGGCCGGGTTTACTTTTTTAAAATCCAAAATGTTTTCCCACTCTTCCTTCATGCTTATGCTGGTACATTTATTCTAATTATACCTTCTCCTTTACTCATTAATGTAAATATGTGGATAGTCCAGATTGGTAGTAAGAAGTAGTGTGAAAATACAGTAAAATAAAAATATATGGCTTGTTGAAGATATTATTATTGTTATTATTATTATTATCACCGCGTCTTACTACCCGTTCGGGTAATACGCACTTACGCTAATGTGTAGTGGTAGGGTGATTGTGAGATGAAATGGAGGACCTACAGTTTAACGTGGAATCCGAACCACGGTGGAGGCCTGGCATTCCCCACATTCACAAGAAGTTTTGTCAGAGGTGAAGGAAGGGTTTGGTAATCAGATAAATCTTTGCCGGGACCGAGGATTGAACCCCGGCCGCCAGCACAGAAGTCTGACACCTTAACCCTAGACCACCAGGTCGCCTTGAGTTTGATCCCTGATGGGATAAAAGTGTGTATAAATTCATTGTTTTGAAGAACGTATGTATGTTATGTATGTATGTATGTATGTATGTATGTATGTATGTATGTATGTATGTATGTATGTATGTATGTATGTATGTATGTAATATTATTATTAATATTATCATTATTATTAGTATATGTGCGTTTAACTTAAGGGCTAACTTCTTAGATAGCTGCGTGGTCAAAGGAGTCAAGATCACAATATTCTGGGTTTCTCTTGACAAATGGATCCAGGCTCTTATCCTATCCAGGTGAATTATATATGTTTTTTTCATAAAGGCATCCATTGCTGTGGTTTTTCCATATCCTCTCCACGCAAACGGGGGTCCGTGGCCTAGCCCCAGCTCAAGGAATAATAGTATTTGGGAGGTAGGATAGACCTATACACAAATACTAAATATTTTAGGGTCGCCAACCCCTTACGCCCTTTGCCGGATCAAACAAAGACGAAAGGATTTAGAAACCCATACGGACCTTGCCATTTTTTTCCGACATGTGGTAATTTCGTACCAGTCTTCATATTTGATTTCCATCTACTCACATGGAGATACCTTCCTTGCGGACAGGACTAGACCTTTGACCTTTCAACATCGGGGCACTAAGGGCGAAGTTATGGAGTTTGAATCCCGCTTCAATCCTTGTCCAGAATCTCTGATGGTAGAAACTAAGCTATAACCTTACCGGCTTTCAAGAGAATTACCTCTCTAAAGTTGAAGATGTAAAGTCAAATTAATGATTATAGTTGTAAAAAATCTTTTGAGCATACATACATAGCATTAATAATATTTTACTATATATTTGTGTTATTTTATATGTAGGCAACTAATAATATATTTGGGTTTACGAGTATGCATTATTCTCTTAGACTCGAGTTTCAATGAAAACATGGTTTGTTTTAAAGTTCAAGTAGCTTAGACAATTATTTGTACACTAAATATTCCAATTAGAGTTTCTGCAATAGATTTTTGCCTGACCCATAAATAAGTACAACTATCTTTTTGTAAGATTACTCTTTTTTTGTTGTAAAAAAACATTTACCACACAAATTTAAATTTTTAAATAAATTTAATATATTTATAAAATGTTTTAATAATACAAAATAAAATATTGAAGGGCTCTGTTTGCTATGAAATCACATCTTAAAGATGGAATAAAATTAATTAAAGTAAGAATTTTCGAGAAGAATATTGAAAATTCTGAGTACTAAAATTTTTTGAGTTTTGTAAAAATCTTTTAGTTGAATTCGAATAGCTATTAAATCTTGATTAATTGGCAAATTTCGAGTATTCGCACACCTCTGATAATATCTATAAATATTTACCGTGACAGGTACCATGACTTGACGTATAAATACATGAAAGTACATCTATTAACTCTTATAGCTGTCACTTCCTATTAAAATAGGACTGTGTAAGCCAGGAGTATGGTTTGTTTGTAAATATTGCTACAGCGTGAAGGAGAGGTTCAACCAACACATTTATGCCCTCAAGGGGCACGATGATAACATTGTGGATCAAAGGTCACAGCGCATTCCCTGGACAGTCATCGCTACCCAGAGCCATTCAATCACGGAAAATACCATTTAGATGATTAGGTAGTTTAGTTAAGGTTAATTGTATTCACCTATTGTAGTTGTTTTTTAAAATTACATTACACTCTCGAATATTCAGACTAATGAAAGCGAATTTTAAACAAATACTCGAAAAACAAATAAATTAAATCTAATTTATTATCACTTTACAAAGTATTAACCCTACCATTATTAAATGGGTTTATTTAGACAAAATAATTAAAGATGTATAGGCCTACTATAGTATAGTCCAATTTTCATAGGAAAGGCTTTATCTGACATCTAGAAAAACATACTAGATCGACTTTCACGTATTTACACACCAAAATCATGTGACTTTTAGCTAGCACATTTTATAGATATTATAATTACCTATATAATAACAATAATAAAATAGTAAAATGTTATTATTGCTGGAGCAAAACAATTTGTTCAATTTTTCTAAAATACTCTTCCTATGAAAATTGGACTATACAAGGTCAACAAACACCCTTCGAAGCTACGTTTGTGGAAGTCTAACAAATACGCAAAAAATTCCCGGGAAAGATGGTTAGATGATTGGAGAATTTACTTCTTTTTTTTATCATCACGTCTTACTACCCGTTCGGGTTATACGCTGAGAGTTTTTGTTTTACGTTTAACACTATAAGTAGGGATGAGAAAGGGAAGTGTTTTAGTAAATGTAGCCACATTAGCTTAGAAAGGAGATGGTAAAAACCACTAACTGATAAATCACCTATTATTAGAAGCCACTTTCAGAGCATCCGGCTAAGATTCGAACGATGACTTCTCCGTCGAAGGCAACCCAGTCTATTGCGAGAATGTTGGTGTAAACCTCGTGACCATTGATGTGGGTCGTGTCATTTTGAGTCCTATGGTGCACTTTATTATCAATAACTTTAGCTTATTTTACAAATTCTACATTACTTATGACCAAAATAAAAACATTTTCAAAATTGCCCAGAAATGTCTGTATACCTTTAATAGAATGGTATAGTTTAGTGATGCTACGAAGGTATTTTTAAAACATACCAAACATTATTTTATTTCAACATTGTGACATTGTGACTATATTATTTATTGCCATTGATAGTATCTGTCAAAAGTGATTGCTGCATGGATACATTAAAATAGTTCTAGTAACTTTTAAGACTCCTAGATACCTATTATTACAATTATGGCACTCACACTATATGTACTATCTTGTGGCAAACACACTAAGGGCCAGTTTCATAGTCAAATTTAGTACGCCTCAAGTGCGGCGCTACACTAAATACAAGACGACACCTACCTAAACTCGAATGGAATGGGCCGTTTTCGCATAGGAAACTGGCCCATTCCATTCTGGTTTTGGTAGGTGTCGTCATGTACTTAGTGTAGCGCCGCACTTGAGGCGTACTAAATTTGACTATGAAACTGGCCCTATATTTAAGTTTTTACTCTCTTTCTCTCTCTTATTATCTCCCTTCTATTTGACAACTTTGTCATCGTTTCTTATTGTTTTATATTATCATCTCTTATTATTTTATTTTCATCCTTTATCTTACGTTTCACTTTATTTCAAAACATTATTTATTCATTCATTTTGAAGTTCTGGCTTGTAAGAAAATAGATTTGTTTTGTTATTTTATGTCTACACGTTTTAGAGAAACACTTTATTATTCACTTCCTAACACCAACAAAACAAAAAACCAGACAAATACCTATTCCATTTATTTTGTTTTCTATTCTTAACTTTCTACATTTCCCTATAAAGCCATGTTAACGTGAATCTTAGAAACATTCTAATGGAGTGGAAAATAAAATCTATTTTTAGCTACCTGACACGGTAGAATATTCTACCCTTGCTTCAACAAACTACTGTAATAAATGTATCCGGTTCAATTCTCGGCACAATCTGAAAATGTACTGTTTGTGGAACTATAGTTTGTACTTTTTCAGCTATGAAATGACAGTCTGGGAAATTGAATTCGTGGGTAGATTGTGTTTTGTTCTTCGAGTCTTACTACCCATCTGAGCTTCCCTCATACTTACACTGGTAGGTGTAATTCTAGAGGGTGTATTTATCCATTGTTCCACGAGTTTGGCCTAGTATAGATGTAATTTATTAGTTTGTAAGTCGTATTCTGATATACTCAACTATTTCAAGTGCACGTTAAACACAATTATCAAAAATAAAAGTTAATTTAAATTAGGTTAGTAAAGCTATGCAAATTTCGTTTAAGAAAAGTTATTTTATTTATACACGTATGCAAAAATCAATTTTAAAATAAAATCAACTAAAAATTATTATTATTCTACAACATTAGAATTTATATATTTTATTCTATACTGAGACATGTTCAACTATCTATGTTGATACGTGTTGAAAAGGGATTTGCATCATTTTACTGTCAAAAAATAATAGCTTAAATGAAAAAAGGAAAAATGTATTTCTTTTCGGTAAAATTTTCATCGAATTGTCTGTTGTTTATGAAAACAATGCTCTACAATATGATATATTTACTTTAATACTGTATTTACTTATATATGTCACCGCAGCTTACTTTTCGGGCTATACGCCTATGCACTAATACTTTACTCTAATGTGTCAGGGATGAGAAAATTCAGATCTAGAGTAAGTGTACACGCATTTGCGTGGAAATAAAGTATACAACCATCTAATAAAAGACTCAGTGCACCCGACCAGAATCGCGGCAGCCAGTCTCTTGCGAGAGTAGCGTTTTAACGCTTTTCCAAAAATTCGGCGTCCATTGAATCATGCAATATTGGCATAAAAATCATGTTAATGAATAAAAAATAGTTCAATTTTAGTTATGGAAGATTACTTCTGTGCAAATTTGTAAACATTGGTTGAAATTAATATTTTAATTAATATTGGTTAATTTCTGCTATTTTTATGGAAAATCAGATTACAATTCCATTTTATTATTATTTCTCTTAGCCGCTTGGTATTTTTAACTTCTTTAACCCGAATGTGTGTGTTTCCTGAGTTGTTTTATAGCACCGGGTCTTACTACCAGGTTGGGTTGTACGCAGGCTCATATGTACTAATTAAACTATGCGCTATGAAAGAGTAAGGTTTAATTTAGAGGAAGTGTACACACATTTCCATGGAAGAAGAGTGTAAAACCATTTAGGGGAAACCACCCTCAGTAGACCCGACTGGAATTCGAACCCTGATATCCCTCTCCTGTGCAGTCCATTCTATTAATATAATGACGCCTTAGACCATGTGACTACCTAAAGAGTTGGTTCTTATTCAGAACCAAGTATTATAATTTCATTTATCAACAACAGAATATTTAGCATCCATGTTTCGGATTATATGGGACGAATTTAAAAACACCAATATAATAATTATATCCAAAGGAAAACATATTTTTATAGATATAATTAAATCAAGTTTTTATTATTTCATGTTAACTTTGGAAACATTATAATTATAAAAAAAGATTGAGGCATTCCATACTCTTGTTTTTTTAATCTGGGATCGTACATAAGCGTAAGATAGACTTGGCCCACGTAACTTCCAATCTTGCAACTATTTTTACCGTCGAAAATCAAATGACGGTTTCTATATAATGCCTGATTGTGTTTAAATTTTGGTTGAGATAATTTTATTAGGTTTTTTTTGTTTGTTTTTTTGTCATCGCCTCTCACAACCCGTTTGGGCTACACTCTTTTATTGGTTCAAAATGTATCTGAGCCAAGCAAAAACTCAAAGTGATGGATTTGTTTGTGTTTGTTTTTTTGTAGAGAGGGGTCCTTCTCTGGACAATTTCTTGAAGACTATAGGGCTTAAATTAAAGCAAAATGGAGATGGTTTTTAATTGTAACTGGAGTTCAGTAAGTCCCTTTTCCATCACACAACCAAATGTGTATTTGTTTGTATGTAATATTACTGCTGGTCCGGACTATCTACAACTTTCATTACTTTACGGATGCAGGAAAGGGAGGAAGACATTTTTAAATATTTGTATTTAAATTAAGATAAAACTGAAAAATACAGTAAGAATGCCCGTATGAAAGTCTTAACATTACTAAAGAATTCTCTAATTTAGCTTTACATTTTATTTATTAGTGCTGCACCAAGATATCTTGTTACAACATTTTTAATTGATCCTGTTAGTCGAGAATTGATTGGCTGTTGGTTAAAATGATGAACTTGAGAAAAATTGATATGTTCACACACACCGTTTCCCTCCGTCCCAACCACCTCTTATAACTTTCAAGTAAACATTCCAATTGTTTCAAAACTTTGTACATTACTTTTTTATTATTATTTATTTTGATTAAAGGCTATTTTTTATTTTGGTATTCAAGAATTTCACAGGAGAATGAAATAAATCTAAAAGGGGACAAAGTTTATGTCAGGTGGTCAGGGCAATGATCTACACTAACTGGCACGTTTGTCACATATGTATTTTAATTGAATACAGAGACCGGCCTCTTGGTCTAGTAGTCAGCATTCCTGGATACTAATTTAGAGGTACTAGGTTCGATCCCTGATGGTATTTTTCCTGAAGGGGAATTGTCATGTCACCATAGCCTGGTTAATTAGGCTTAATCTAGGTTTAAGATTTCTACTAGCATAAAGGACACCGCCACATCATTAGCCACTGACTTTTTTTTAAAAGTAGGTTCAATTAATCACAAAAATTATATTATTTAATTAAAAATATAAATTTTATATTAACTATCAACCTTATTTTTCTCCACGATGTTAAATAATATAATTATATCACGCTTTTCATTGTGTTTTGAAGTTGAAGCTCTATTTTAATCCAACAGTTTCAGTATCGGACAAACCACTCTATATTTGGTAATAATCCCACCATCGCGCCAAAGTTGAACTACGATAATCCTTCCTTTCATGGGAGTGAAGTACTCATATTTGACTAGCTTTCAGGAATTATTAAATGAGCGAGTTTCGCTCATATTCAAGGTCCGTATATTAGGAAGATACACTGACCCTGATAGTTGCGATGCACAGGGTTTATTTATTGGAGTACTCAAAGTGTCCCCCTATGCCCTAGGAATATCAACTAATACAGCATTCGATTAATGCTAAGATGAATATTTTAAAAACTATGCATGACTATTATCACTGAGTAAATTATAATAAATCTTTATATTAATTATTGCAATCTCTACAAATGTTTCTCAACATTTTTTAATAAACGGACCAGTGAGGTACAGCGATTATGAGCAAACCCAGATGTTGCCCTAAGAGGCCTAATTTGGGTCAAATATAGGCTTTAGAATTTATTTCATTGACAATTTCTATTGATATATTTTTGCCAACTTTTCATATGCCGATTTTTATCTTTAATCTGATCAAAAAATTAATTACATGTCTCGATATTTTTTTAAAATTTCATACGTCAAAAAACAAACCAATAAGTAAATCAATAAATGTCAATAACACGTGATTTAGCAATGTATAATTTATGATTTTGATATAAAGAAGTAAAAAGTTAGCGTTAGCATGCATTATTTGAAAACAAAAATGAGCACTAGTATTTATGTTTCCATATTTCCAAATTACAGATTTGCAGCAATGAGTCCACGGACAGGAGCCGGTACGTAGGCCACTGTTTTAAAAACACTGATCTTTAATTCTACGGTTGTTTGAGTAATACAGTAGTCTAAGGCATTGTGTGTCGGCTGCAGTCGACAATTCTCGTCGCATGTGACATCACAAACCATAGGGTAACGACGTGTACATAACAGTACAGTATGATCTATATTGTGCTCCCTCCCCAACAAGATTGAGTTAGATACACGCTATGTGAGGTGTTCTTTATACATAACAAATTACAAACTAAACTAACTTAGAACACCAGATTTTACTATAAAGAGCCAAACACAACGCCTGGAATGGTAAGACCTGCATATTGCCTCCAACTCAAAACACTCCACTATTTAGGTAAACCCCTGGAATTGAACTATTATCCCTGTGACCTGTAGATGGTCTTTCTGAGCGCTCAGCCACGGGGACGGGTCTCAAAATGTATTCGACAGAAGCACACACCAACTATAATCAACTCCGAGCCTCTGAACTTTACACTCTGACTTTCGCAAGGGGAGATATATATTTTTTTAAATATTGTGATTTTCCATACGTTTCACAGGAGAATACTAGAGTATATCCTTAAAATTCATCTTCCTCGTAGAATTGTTGTAGTTTTGAGGAGATACCTAGTGGTTGGAAAATAATTCTGATTTTCTTTCGTTTTCATTCTATTTTGTTTCGCTAGAGATAGTCACCGTGAACTTTCCCAACACTTAGAACAGACGACAAGTGGGCCAAGTTGTCTAGCAGTTTCCTCAAGAAACGCAGCTACACACTCTCGGAACAAGAGGTTTACTCTCATATTTGCAGGTCTTGACCGTGATAGGTGTCATTAGGTGGCGAGCTTCAAGCTCTCAGATTCCGGCTCTATCCCCACTTAGCATGCCTCCTAGTCTTAACGTTTTATGATATCAGGTGATCTGTTGATATTTGGATCGGTGGGCTCAGTTGCCTATATCTTGATTTAAGGTAAGGTACATGTAATTGAAAAAATTACTTTTAATTATTTATTTGAAAAAAAAATCTTAACTTATTTACATATTATTTTCTAATATATTTGGTTTCAAGGTGGGGAATGACGTAGAGTTTGCACGTTATATAGGAAGACATGTCAAAAATTGACAAACTGTTGTAGACCGCGTCACCTGACCTAATACGACGGATCTTGCTCTATAGGATAGATTTACTCCTAGCCCTTCCTTGTCGCTCACAATAGGAGCGCTGTTACAGTAATACCCCCACGACAGACTCCGTGATGAATTGGTCTTGCGGATCACATCTCTCTAGTTTTACTTTCTTTCTCTCTCTCTCTCTCTCTGGGACACATTTTATTCTTCTCTCGGTGCCTTTATATTCGTCCGTACTCTCTTCATTAGACACAAGTTTCAAAACCGTTGTTGAATCTCTTATAAAGAGACCGTTATTAAAAATCTGCATATTTCAACAAGAGGCTACTGACTGTCTTCCCTTAAAATGATTGCTCATCTATAACAGAAATACAAGGGTTTTTGGACTTTACCACTGTAGTAACTGCTTAAAGTTTCTATCCAAAGGATTGTCTGATTTCTTCCTTTGCATCTATTGCTTAACGTCTTCCCCTACATCTATTGCTTAAATTCTTCCTTTACATCGAATGCTTAACGTCTTCCCCTACATCTATTGCTTAACTTCTTCCTTTACATCTATTGCTTAACTTCTTCCTTTACATCGATTGATTAACTTCTTCCTTTAAATCTATTGCTTAACTTCTTCCCTTACCTCGAATGCTTAACTTCTTCCTTTACATCGAATTCTTAACTTCTTCCTTCACATCGAATGCTTAACTTCTTTATTTACATCGATTGCTTAACTTCTTCCTTTAGATCGATTGCTTAACTTCTTCCTTTACATCGATTGCTTAACTTCTTCCTTTACATCGATTGCTTAACTTCTTCCTTTACATCAATTGCTTAACTTCTTCCTATAAATATATTGCTTAACTTCTTTCTTTACATCGATTGCTTAACTTCTTCCTTTACATCAATTGCTTAACTTCTTCCTTTACATCGATTGCTTAACTTCTTCCTTTACATCGAATGCTTAACTTGTTCCTTTACATCGATTTCTTAACTTCTTCCTTTACATCAATTGCTTAACTTCTTCCTTTACATCTATTGCTTAACTTCTTCCTTTACATCAATTGCTTAACTTCTTCCATTACATCGATTGCTTAACTTCTTCCTTTACATCGAATTCTTAACTTCTTCCTTCACATCGAATACATAACTTCTTCCTTTACATCGAATTCTTAACTTCTTCCTTCACATCGAATGCTTAACTTCTTCCTTCACATCGAATGCTTAACTTCTTTCTTTACATCGATTGCTTAACTTCTTCCTTTACATAGATTGCTTAACTTCTTCCTTTACATCGATTGCTTAACTTCTTCCTTTACATCAATTGCTTAACTTCTTCCTTTACATCAATTGCTTAACTTCTTCCTATACATATATTGCTTAACTTCTTCCATTACATCGATTGCTTAACTTCTTCCTTTACATCAATTGCTTAACTTCTTCCTTTACATCGAATGCTTAAACTTCTTCCTTTACATCGATTTCTTTACTTCTTCCTTTACATCAATTGCTTAACTTCTTCCTTTACATCTATTGCTTAACTTCTTTCTTTACATCGATTGCTTAACTTCTTCCTTTACATCGATTGCTTAACTTCTTCCTTTACATCGATTGCTTAACTTCTTCCTTTACATCGATTGCTTAACTTCTTCCTTTACATCGATTGCTTAACTTCTTCCTTTACATCGATTGCTTAACTTCTTCCTTTACATCGATTGCTTAACTTCTTCCTTTACATCGATTGCTTAACTTCTTCCTTTACATCGATTGCTTAACTTCTTCCTTTACATCAATTGCTTAACTTCTTCCCTTACCTCGAATGCTTAACTTCTTCCTTTACATCAATTGCTTAACTTCTTCCTTTACATATATTGCTTAACTTCTTCCCTTACCTCGAATGCTTAACTTCTTCCTTTACATCGAATGCTTTACTTATTTAAAAATAACAGTCGCCTTTCAATATAACGATTGGTCGACTTCATCCATTAAAACTATTTCTTAATCTCTTCAAACACAGCATCTGCTTAACTTCTAATAGTACAAATAATTATTATATTTAAATATGATTGTATTTATATTGCAGTACGGATTAAGAAATCTCTTGTGGTGAATCTAGTTCTTTGTTATTTCTCATTATATAAAGTTTACCTGTGGCAGAATTTCTATGATGAATTCCTCCTACCTTAAAAATAATATTTTGTTTGGGACTAAAACATTCGTTCCTATTAAATTTCTTTATTTTAATATATAAAATATTATGAGTACAGAAAAGGGATTGATTTAAAAAATAAATAAAGTAAACGTATCATAATCAGATGTATATTTCACTGTTCTGTTAAATTAAATATAGCTGAATAATGACACGGATAAGAAGAGGTCCCGGGTTTGACTCCCCTTGGTTAGGTATAAATCAGAAAATGTACTTAAAATACCCCGATTAACTAAGATAAAATAAATAAAATATTTATTTGTAGTTTTGTGTGTCTGTAGACCTTAAAACTCCAGAACTAAGAACCGTACAAAGTGAAACCTTGTATATGTATTTAGGTCAATGTAGAGGTGTGCACACAGGCTTACTTTTATTTTTTAAATTAAATTGTGTCTCTCATACCTTATACTGCGTGACCACTAGTGTGGGAATCTCCAAAACTAAAAAAAATCCCACCTAATCTGGAGTTTGTTATTGTTTCGCATGCTTAAGTTGAAATGGAAGGATACACGATAAAAACTAGCCCTTTGTTTCATTGGTCAACGGGAATATTTCTTTAGATATCCATAAGTTATACTTTAAAAATGGAAAGGTATCGGAGATAGAAAGAAGTCAGATTTTTAATTCTATATAAAAGTATAAAATGAGTAATCTGATAAATAACTACTGTACATGTGGCCTGCAATGCACCCTTAGTGATATAATGCGGCCCTCTAATCTGTTTTGAGTTTGACACGCCTGGCTTAGGAGATAAGCCTTGAGAGTTTAATTTTTACATTTACGAATGTTACGAGTCTGAATATTTGAACCACGTGATCACCGACTTATGCTGTTAATAAGTTATCCAATAACGTATACCTTTATCCGCCGTGGCAGTTTAATGGTCTAAGGCAATGTTCGCAAGCTCGTGGCACGTGGGCCACATCCAGACATATCCCGCGATACTTTTATTAATATCCAGCCTATAGTCATATATCTATACAAAAAAATTGTGTAATTTTTTTGTCTTCATAACTCTGAATAAATAAAAAAAATCCTAGAGGTCGTTCAAACAGTTCTGTTTTACTTATCAATTTAAATATTTTACTGTAGGTAATTTTATTTACATAATATAAAATG
This sequence comes from Timema shepardi, assembly GCA_902151425.1. Lineage (NCBI taxonomy): Eukaryota > Metazoa > Arthropoda > Insecta > Phasmatodea > Timematidae > Timema > Timema shepardi. The sequence goes on from CABFVX010003285.1 coordinate 71,464, forward strand.
GCCTTCTGAGGCAGTGGAGAGGCTTATGTTCCAAACAGACCCGGCCAGTGTCTGGAATCTGTTCAAGATGATGATGATGATATAATGATGATGGATATTGCACAAGTATTTCGCTAGCCCACATCAGCATTTGATAAAATACATCTTTTTAAATATTTTAAATATACCCTAATGATTTTAAATAAATAGCACAAAATATCTAGTCCAGAACTTCATTGATGGGCACGCGAATTCTGCTCTAGTTTGACAGTGCCGGGGAGTCTAAGGTTCGAATTCTAGCCGAATATAAATAGGTTGGATTTTAATAAATGGTGTCGCATATTCCATTCTCTCAAATGCGGATATATTTCCTTTGAGCTATATCTTTATCATTCCTTACCCATCAATGTGTATAGTCCGGACGGGTTGTAAGGCGCGTTGGGAAGACAGAATTATAGAATATATTTTAAGCAAACATGTTTGTATAGGATTTGGCCTGCAACACTCCCCGGGCTGTGAATCTGGTCCTTCTAACCAGCCTCGGTGGCGTAGTTGGCTAACGCGCTTGTCGTGTTGAGCTCGACTGCTGAGGACGGGGAGATCGAGGTTCGAATCTCGGTCGGGTGAACTGGGGGCGGTTTTTCCTAAATGGTTTTCCACTCTCCCTCCATGCAAATGCGGGTTCACTTCCTCTAATTCTACCTTCCCAAATCCTAATCCATTAAAGTAATTAGTGCTTAAAGCGTACACCCGAACGGGTAGTAAGACGTGGTGCAAAATATTATTATTATTATTGGTCCTTCTACTTATATTATAGTTTGAGAACACTGGGCTCCAAGGCGTAATTCTCGCAAGCTTCGTTTCATAAATGGTTTCCCACTCTCCCTCCAAGCAAATGCAGGCACACTTACGCTAATCACAACCTTCCTCAACCCTAACTCATTAGGGTGATTAGTAGTCTACATATGCTTACAGCCCTAACGTTTAGTAAAACGCGCTGAGAAAAAGAACTCTTTCCTTTATCGGTGTGTCTAGTAGCGATTAGCTCTCTGTAGAAACTTATAACCAAGGAAAAAGAAAGTTTAATCTCAAGTTCAAAAAAAGTTCAAAAAAGACTGATATCTTTACCGTCGGAACCGCGAGCATTTGCAGCTTGTTGAGAAATATTGTAAATATATTTGATTTTACTAAATGCCGAAGAATATAAAACAAGACAAGGGGGTCCGTGGCATTTTTCCCCCACCACAAACTTATTGATACACCACTGAAAATGCTAAACTACGTTAGTCACGTGATTTAATGGACTTTAACAACTTACCTTGCTCACAATAAAAAAAACACCATTAATTTATAAACAAACACTGAACATCAAAACCAGTATTTATTGATTAAAATCAACCAAATATACCTACGTTTTTCGTGTAACAAATTTACAATATTGGGATAAGGAAGGTATACCCTGTGAGAAATGTACTCGCATTCTTTTTGAGGAAAATTGAGAGACCATCAAGTAAATTAACACTTTAATACATCAAACCAGGGTTCGAACCAAAATATTTCAGTAATTTTCAAATCAGACAAAACGATACTAATGCCTTGGTCTGTGTACACACCATTACAGGCTATACTTTGTTGGTGTATTTTTAAATAAAGAGGAAATAATTACTGGAAGTTTCATTCTCTCTCTCTCTTCTTTAGCCTAATTAGCTCTCGTGACTTTGTTATGATTTTCACCTCCCCCTCCCCCCCGTCTTCTCCTTCCAAATCCTACCCAAAATCATGCCC